>CM063088.1:23180353-23350353 GCA_031876335.1 Hipposideros larvatus | reverse complement strand
CCAGACAATTTGCTTCACAAGCTATGTCTAGACCAACATTGTCATAAAACATCTCAACCTCAAATAAAAAGGCACTTTTTTTTTTTTGCCAGACCATTCCCAAGGAATATTTTCCAAAATAAATAATTGTATAAATACATTAAAAGATGGCTAAACGAGTAAATAACTTTTCTCTGTGGTTGCCAACCTTAGGCTTTCCTCTCATTTTTTGCATGCAGGCAAACAAATTACATTACAACAGACAAACGACTCACAGTGATGTAAAAATTTAAATAACCTTGCTAAATATACTTCATTTAAATTTTAAAGTAGTGAATGAGGACTAAAATAAATATTTTAAACAACTGAAGACTATGTCTTTTCCTCAAAATAATATAAATAAGTATACTGATATGTTAATAAGCAAAATAAAATAAGCATATATATATATATATATATATATTACATTTTTAACAGAATACTTTTTATAGTAAAAGGACATTCACAGAGTTTACATTGGTAACACACGATATATGTAAGGACCTTCAAGGGATCTTTACATATTCTATATTCTATCTCTGTTTTTCAGGCAAATTGACCTGTATGCCTTGGATAATATTCATCTCTATATCCTTAGCACCTGGAGCAGTGAATTGCATAAAATGGGCCATTATGATATTTTATATCATGTTATATATAGTGAAATGGACAAATTCTTGGTACTGTTTTGATGTTGTATTCATTGTATGACCTTGGATAAGGTCATTTATAACTTGGATCCTTTTGTTTCTACTTCTCTAAAGTGAGGAGAGGGCTAATAAAGTTACCTACAGGTAAGTGAGCCACAGTCCAAGATAATATCTAATGAAATATCTGATGGCATTTCTTGATAAATAATTTATTAATGAATGAGATAGTGTCCATGGTAGAAGATGAAGGCAAGGACAAATAGAGAGCCCTATACGTTTTCATAATATATGACATAATTCAGACTTGCTCTATGCATCAGTTAATAGAGCAATAAAACTGCAAGGATATAAAAGCAAAAATAACATCTGTGGCCTTTAAAGCTATGTAAGCCTTAGAAGACAAGCATGCTGCAATTACAAAGCTATTTAGAAACATAGTGCTAATCCTTTCTTAGGGAATTAGAAAAAGAAACTAACAAGGCAAAAATGTAACTACTCCTTGGTGAAAGTTTTTAATCATTTCATAATGTAACCTGCTCTAGTGAACATTTAATTGTTATTAAATGTTAACAACACATATGTGTTGGTGATGTTTTCCCACTGCTAAGAATCATCATCTTTTAATGTGCCTGAAAATAATTTTGGAGTCAAAATCCCTTTTGGAAGTTGCCCTGTTTACAAAGTCTTTATTGAAATAGGCTGTAAAAAGGAGATTGTATAAAGGATGACTGTTATTTTAATATTATTTTAAAAACTAAAAAGATAAACATTAGAGACCAGGAAAAGATTACACTTTACTAATACTAAACTGAACTGAAATAAAAATTCATCACTGATTCATATCCCGATAAGTAAGAAAGGGTATGTTGCATTAGGATAATTGATAACAAAGGAAATACTGAAATGTAACATAAATCAAATAATTTACATTATCCAGAGCAGAGAAACAAACAGCGCAGTAAAACTATTATGGTCAATATTGAATAGAATTTAAGCCATCGCTACAGAAGCAGGTTATATAATATTAATAATCGATTAATAATGTAGTTCTATTTCTTGAGCACAAATGCATGCCAGGTCGTCTAGTAGATGTTGATGTTTCAAAAACACCATTAAACCATAAACCAGTCTATTGGAAAAAGACATTGCTCACAAGCACCTAATTTCAATGTTGGGCAGTGAAGGGCACATCTATGCTATTCCTTGTCACCAGCCTCTGTTTCTTCTGCAAAATGTGCCTAGCTCTCACCTACTACCATGACCTAATTGGGATTTGTCATCTTCTATGCTCAGACTATCTGGATTCAGTGATTTGGCTAGGACCTATTGAAGGTGAGTTGAATACATACAGCCAGACCGTTGATTAATTCCAGAATGGGTCCCTAATCCACACTAAGTCAATTGCCAACCTTCACTGGATTCTTGCTACTCTCTGGTGACAGATGTATAACTAGTTATTATAAGTGGCCCTGTTTCCGAATGAGTAGAAAAAGCTGGAAGAGAACATCTTATTAACATATTTACACACTGCTGTTATTTTTGTTCCGAGGCCTAGTTTTGCCCCTGACTTTCCCAGTTTTAAACATTTGAAACACTAGCTTTTTTTTTTTTTTTTTAAGTCAGGTTGAGTTGCATTTCTGACATATTTCACCAACATGGTAATTCATCATTTATTGTTTTCCATGTATGATTTCCACAGATAATTAATACCTATGATACACAATTTTTTTAAAAAAAAAAGAGGTTTTCTGCAGGTGTATCAATCAGGTTCTTCATTTATCCTGAAGGTTTAAGGAAAACTCTCAAAACGTAGAAATAGTGAGAAAATATAGTCACAATAAATTTATAATAGCTTTGGGTATATTTGTTTTTTAAGAAAAACATTTTGCTAAGGATATTAATTTAGATAAGAGAAAAAATTTGGTGTTTTAGTTTTTATACCTATTAGTATGGTCCTTTAATAGATTAAGAATAAAGTCAAACATTTCTATGAAGGACATTCCTTCTGTACAGCTAAGTGCTATACCAACAAGTTTTTCATGATAAGGAACATTGATAACAGTCCTCGATTCTCTCTGAGCGAAGATTTGAAGGCCCTCTGTGGTACAATATAATCACACAGGCCACTGCAAGAGACTATAAGAATCAAATAGATGATTGACAAAGTTATTTTTTACTCTGTAAATATTTCAGATTAAAATTATATATATATATATATATATATATATATATATATATATATATATATATATATATATATATGTATGTATATGTTTGTCTTCTATATTTTCCCCTTGGTAAAATGGTATCTCATATTATTGAATTTAATTTGTTTCCTAACTTAGCTATTCTCAGAATAGCATGTAACTTGGTCAGCAATATGATTTCAAAGTATTCCTGATGTAATCTTTGTTTTTTTAATTAAAAACATATCAGAGGCAGTATGGATGAACCTATTATCCCTTCAATGGAGAAAACTATGACATCAACAAACCACAGTGATATAAAAAACTAAGCTGACTTAAGTTGAGCCTCACTGTCTACTTTTGCATATTTATTTTGTATTACATTATGGAAAAGTTGGTATCACAACAGAAAGCAATATTGGTAGTACAAGGAAATACCTTCTCTAACTTAAATAATTAAGCAATGGTATATAAAGAGGTCTATAGAACTCTGGTTCTGTATACTTGTTTTATGAGATTACATTTGGTTTCTTAAATGTATTTTAACATTTCAACTGCAACTACTGTGAGGATGAAGATGATTCTCAGCAACCAGGCAGTGGACACTCCAGAAAATCTGGACATCACTCTGAAGGGATGCACAGTTATTATGCAGGTCCCCAGAGGCATCCTGAGGAGGGACTTCAATCTCTTTAATGTAGAACTCAGTCTCCTTGGAAAGAAAAAGAAGAGGCTCTGGGTTGACAAATGGTGGGGAAACAGGAAGGATAGTCACGTACAGAGCACGGTCAAGGGTGTTACACTGGGCTTCCGTTACAAGATGCGGTCTGTGTGTGCTCACTTCCCCATCAATGTTGTTATTCAGGAGAATGGTTCTCTTGTTGAAATCTGAAATTTCTTGGGTGAAAAGTACATCCACAAGGTTCAGATGAGGTCAGGTGTTGCTTGTTTAGTATCTCAAGCCCAGAAAGATGAGTTAATTCTTGAAGGAAATGATATTGAACTTGTATCAAATTCAGCTGCTTTGATTCAACAAGCCACAACAGTTAAAATTAAGGATATCAGAAACTTTTTGGATGACATCTATGTTTCTGAAAGAGGAACAGTTCAGCAGGCTGATCTTTATTCAAGATCTAAGTTATCTAGCTACAGAAATGGCAAGATGTCAGGTGATTCCTCAGACTTATTTGTGATATTTTAAAGATGCAATAAGAGGCATATATTGATTTGGAACAAAAAATGTATTTTAACATTTCAAAAGATCTGTAATAAAAATTCATTTGGAAATTAAGTTTAATGTGCTACTGTGAATATTTAGAGATTACCTCTTTAACATGTACTGCTTGGCGATTTCAATTTTACCTCAGGTTAAAATTGACCTTGCCATCACTCTAAATATATTTGTAGGTACCTATATTTTATAGGTATGTTATAGACTAAGAATGCTATGGTTCTTCACTGGACTTAGTAATAAATGTATATATTTATTTTGAATTCGATAAGCAAGCTCGCAACTTCAAGACAAAAATGTCATCCTCAATTTAATGCCAAATTAGTGTGCAACTGCTGTACCATGTGATTAACTGGGTGGCCCAAGGCAATGTATCCTTTCTGAGCACTCGTGTCCGCCGCTGGAAATCAGAAGCAATTGCATTATCTGTATCATAAGTATACATGTGGGTTAAATATAATACATGTTTAGGATGAGTTCTGGCACACATTAAGTGTCCAAAACTATTATCAATTTCATTCTTATTATTGGAATTTTACTTGTATTGTTGCGGGGAACCCAAACAAAGAGACAGGACACTAAGGCGTGGGAAGCAACCTTTACTAATGCCGGCACTGGCTCAGCAGATTCACATCCAGAGGCTGAGCCCTGACCCAGGCGGGACTCGGGGCTATATACCCTGAGGTTTCCCGGTTAGCAGCTAAACTTCCTTATTAGGACATGCAGCCTTGTGCCAGTTCCTGACTGGCTCCCAGGTGAGGTAGGAATTCGGAAATGTTAAATGCGAAAGTCTTGCTGACCACATAGTCCAGGAATGTCTTTGTCTGAAGCCCAAGCAAAATCCTTAGTGACCACATGGTCTGGGAAGACCTTTGTCTAGGGCCCACTGCCACAGTATTACTATTGATGAATCAGGATATCTTATTACTTTATTCCATATTGTATACTTAAGGATATTTAACTTTCATATATTTAAATTCTCATACTAAAATAATAGGCAAAAATAAGTTTAACAATGAATTCAGTTTCAAATATATGAGAAAATATGGCTAAGGGAAGCCTTGTTAGGCTGGCGTGAAATGTTTGATGAATATAAAATCCCACTCTATTTGAAGTTGTGTATAAAACAAAATTAAGGAACACAATTTTTCTTTTTTGCACCTTGACAACAAGTAATTAGACAACAGAGATCATTTAGTTCCACCTCTTAAGGAGATAAAATTTGCACAATATCCAGTGATCAGGGGCAAGATATTGCCACTCCGAAATATTTCTTTTTAGGGATATTAATTCTCTTGAGCTGGTTATTTTAAAGAAACTGTAGGGATTCAAAACAAGTCTCCCTAGAATGCGACACCCTAGCCTGTAGATTATTTCAAGCTGAAGACAATTAAAATGCAACAAACTCAAGAAGAGTTTTGTTTTGTTTTGTTTTGTTTTCCTACTCCCCCCTTACCTGCCTAAAGGAATTCAGATAGAAAAACCCACTGAAAAGAAGGTGTTAGCATAATATAAACTAAATGTGGCAGGCAGGTGGGGGGGGGGACCCAGAAGAGTCTATTGGACTTCCTCTCTATCCCATTGTTACTGGGTGGCCCAGCCAGAATTTGTTTAACAAATGCTTATTCTGTCTCAACTATTTGTAAATTCCCTACTTTCTCTTTGAAGTCACAGACCACTGCCTCCCTCTCCTTAGTCTGGAACAGCATATAAAACTCAATTGTCCAGGGTCAGCCGAGTGGTGCACTGGTTAAGAGTTGGCTTGGGACGCCAGCTCTGAGCAGCAGGACCCCAGTTCGCATCCCACATGAGGGCCAGTGACACTGCACTCTACAGCTAAGATGGTGAACAACAGCTGGACCTAGAGCTGGGCTGCCGTGAGTCACCAGCGACTGTGTAGGCTGCAGCCCCTGCTGCAGTGGGTTGCCATGGGCTACCGTGTGTAGCCAGCAGCCAGCGTGAGTGGCCAGCAGCCGCTGTGAGCAGCCCTCCAGAAGCCGGCGACTGATCTGCCTCACCCGGGAAGAGCGCAATGATGGTACCAACTTAGGCCAGTGAAACAACTTCCTCCACAACTAGACTGAAAAACAAAAGGACAGCAACATGTCTGTTCCCCTTCCCCTAACTCCCCAATAAAATATCTTTTTTTTTTTTTTTTTTTTTTTTTTTTTTAGCTGAGCCATCCTGCTACCTATTGGCAGCTTAGCGGCTGCTCAGCTCGGGCTGGCCTCGAACCACTGTTGCTCAGAGCTCAAACTCTTGAGCGAGCTCTTAACCAACTGAGCCACTCGGCCGGCCCCCCAATAAAATATCTTAATAAAATAAAATAAAATAAAATAAACATAACTGTCCAATTTGTCCTGAATCTCATATATTCTTACAAAAGCCCTGCATGGACATATGTGATTCAATTGGTTATTTTCTACTGTCAATCTTTCTCATGTCAATTTGACTATTAGACCAGCCAGAAGAGCTAACGGGGAAAGAGGGAACATTTCCCACTCCTTCATAGTGGTATGATTTTAAGCAGCACTATTTTTCAAAATATTTTTGTATTTGTTACCATGCTATGACACCATTTTAAAACTGATGCAATCTAGTATAAAATAACACTTTTCAGGTTTCAATGGTAAATCAAATAGGTTAAACTCCCCAAGCACTGGCAAATAAATTTTAAAAGTGAAAACAGAATAGACATATGGTGCCATTTAATATCATCACACCATACTTTAGCTGAAGGGATAGCCCATGTGAATGCTTAAATGTCCTCAATGAGTGCATCTTTTGGGGAAGAATGTATTAGATATTGAAATAAAAAAGGAAATTGGTCACCTGTTATGTTAACACTTGTGTAGCTATTTTTGTTATAAAATTAATCGGCAATTTTGGATATCCTGTTTGAATTCAGAACACATACCTATAAACAGAGTATATAAATCACCAATAATTCAGTACAGAAGTGAAGCAGAAACTATTGTTAAGGCCACACACATTCTAGTTGAATGATGAATATTTCTCATAAGTTAAATATAAACATGTTTCTTATGAAAACCATCATGCAAATATTCCCCCTTAAATTTTAATTAGCCATGTTCATAATTTGCTGACAAACGCTCTGGTGTTAATGTTTTCAAGGCTTTAATTAACAAGTACAACAGGGTTTGCTTAATGTTTTAATGTGGTAGAACATGATTTTATGTATCTATTTTAACCCCAATATTATCTGAGAGCCTTAGATTTATATAAAATTTAATATCTGTTTCAGTCAAATAATGTCACATTGATATCATTAGTGTTCATGAAGTTTCACAGCTAGACTATAAATGGCACTTTCTGCATTACAACATGTTTCTTAGTTGTTTAATCTGTTTTATACTTCTGATATTATGGGGAAATAGGCACTAATATGTATTTCTAAATATATGCATTTTCAAGGCCAGGTCAAGAGGAAATCATTTTATGTGAAATTACAAAAAAATAAATAATAATACTTAGCTGGTTATTTATTTCGGACTAGGCACTTTACCTGGCTTATCCCATTTATCTTCACCACTACCACACGAAGTAATGTTAACATCCTTGATTTAAAGAGGAAAAACATGCAGTCACAGAGGCGTGACATAATTAATCAACAGAAGTATCTGAATTCTGGGCAGTCTCTCTCTGTTTTTCCTAAGCCTATAGCTTTCAACTTAATGTCTCTTGCTGCTTTGCAATTGTGTCCTCATGTCTTCGTTTTAATCTGAACCTGGGTGTTACTTCATGAACTTCTGATTTCTGACTTTTCACATTTTGATGTCTATTATCATTGTTTAATAAATGCTTTAATAACTTCATTTAAATACTATCTTTAATACCTGCTGGTCACCCCATGCAGTAATAGATTTTTCTTTCTCCCAATATTCTATCACTTAGTTTATAATTAAGCTTCTGCCACGTACAACATTCTGCTTTATCCTGTGGTAGCTTGAGGGTGGAGGACCAGAAAGAAGGTATGAGATTTCCGATAAGTAAGTGACTGAGTCCTGTTATGATCAGCGTCCTGCCCCTCTGAGAAGTCAGAAGTAGCATGTAATGTACACCCTTGGTTTCCTACCCAACATTTTTTATTCCCTTAGTCTTTCTTAACATTTTGGACAAGTATCCATCCACACTTCTTCCAGTTCTCAACATGCCCTTGAGAAAGCTGACTCCACTCTCTGGCTCCAACGCTAACCCTTACTGTTCTACAAATATTACCTCCATTATACAGCCCTATACTGTGTGGTGGTGCTGTCGTTCAGCTAATAACGATGAATCTCAGGCATTTTAAATATAGAGTCCACAATGTTTACCACTATGAAATACTGCATTTCTATCATATAAGACTGCAAATGTACCATATCACAAGGTAAGAAACTTGCAAGATAATACAAATGATCACATATCCCCATCTAAACAGAAGCAAAAAGAAAACTATATTTTAAGGGTATGTTCTTAGGCAAGTGTGCTCCGACAATAAATATAACTTATTATGTTATTATTGCTATAATTATAGGTATATCTATCAAGAGGTTTTATCATTTTTGAAATCCATTTTCAGAGCCAACTCTAAGAAAAACCTGTAAAATAAGTGAAGTCGTTTCATTGCTTTCTCTTCCCCTATTCTTTCCAAGGAGTGCTTCCTCAGTAACCTCCCCAGGCAAAGAGAGTCTTCATTCTGACTTTCACCAGCTCAGACCTCCACAGCTGAAATGCCCCCAAGCAAACCGCTTGCCAAACTTTCTCTCCACTAAAACAAATCTACTGTGTGTTTCCTATATAAGATCCCATTAGCAGCTTAACAACAATAATCTTGTAGCTCAGCTGTCCTTAGTTTGTTAATGTGCTGTTCCACTCTATATTCATTTAATCAGAAAATGTTTATTTAAAAATTTCCATGAGCAAAAGACTGTGGAAAAGATATAGAACTGGCGTCATCCCTCAAGGAACTCTCTGACCTATTGCGCATATGGAACGCATACGCAAATAAATAATTCCCACAACAAAATTGGTAAAGGGCACTGAACAGGTACAGATCAAGTTCAGTGGAAGTTAGAGAAGAGAGACTACTTGGTTAATTTGTGGATATTGCAATGGGGTTCTTTAGAAGATACAAGGCTACAACTTTGAATTAGAACTCATATAATTAATTTCTTGGGTTTATTCATATTACTGCTTTGGAGTTTTTCACGTTTAACAATATCAGCTACAAGGCCATCTTCTACATGCTAGACTTCAGAATGGAGAGAGCCCACTTAAGGCTATTAAGGGTACAAGGGGCGGCATTTCTCTGTCTTCTAACTACTGCCTCTGACTGTTCACAGCCAAAGACACATTTCCCCATTGGTGATTATGGATCTCAATCTGTGAATGGAAGCAGAAACACAAGCTAATCTAAACTGTGTGTAAAAAACAGATTTAATCTCATTATAAGACCTCAGCCTCCCCTTAACCGTTTTACCCTTTTTGTCTTTTAAAAATACATAGGGTGTTAAGACCCTTTTCAAGGTTTAAGTACTACTGAGATTTTGAACACCTCTGATCCTAATCAGTATCTTCAGTAAAATAAATACATTTATTTTTTCAAAATCTTCAAAAGAAGAATTTCAGCAGCAGCAATCTCCAATGACCATATTCTGGTGTGTGTGTGTGTGTGTGTGTGTGTGTGTGTGTAGTTTAATATACACCTATAAATATAGATATAGATATATAGATACAGATATATAACTAAAAACTGAGATTATCATATCATTTTTTTACATTTTTGTTAACTGATATTTTTCAGGAGTTGATTCTGCTATCATAGATTTATATTCACATTATAGCTTAATGAAGAAAATGTTTGCATGGAGCAGTAAACAGGAAGGTTGTCTGGAATAAGGGTAAAATATTTTCTATGAAACATATTTGTCCTCAAATGTATATTGATTTTGACAGGTAGAATGTAGTTCTCACATTTGGCTCAGAGGTGATTGTGAGTAAAAAAGGGAAACCCAACCTGGCTTTTGTCTAATGGTCTTAATCACCAGCTGCATAAAACCTCTAAACTACCCGTTTTCCAAGCAAAGATTACAGAGCAAAGAACCTTAATCCCTTAAACACACCCAGATTCTCATGAATTAATTCATTAGTTCATAAATAAATTACATCCTCAAACCTCTGCTTAGTGTGCAGCCATTCATTCTTCATTCCTTTGGGTTTCTGAGAGTTAGTTCAGATTTCTTTAATTACTAATCAGCAACATCAACAAGAAACACAGTATAATACATTCACAAGGGGGTAGAGATAAAGGGAACTTCTAGTTTATAGATATTTTCTTTATAATATCTTGGCCTTTTTAAAATCTAATCTTTGACAAAAATGTTTAGCCAATTAAGTTAAAGAACAAAACAACCTAGCATAAGAAATAAACAGCAGACATCTGAGTGTCTATTGAGTGTTTCCATGTTGTTTTACTTTTGCTTTTCATGTATGTTATGTATGTATGTATGTATGCATACATTTATGTTTGAATTGGATAGGGGGTCGTCTTTTTAATCAGTGCTGGGAACACATAAGACAGTATATACAGTTATAGATTAAGAAATCCATAAAATTGACTCCTAAGGATATTCAACATTCTTAGCACAAAAACTATCAAACAGATCTAAAAAGGCATAAATCCCTGGGGAACTGGGCCACACATTGTTGTCTCGGGGGTATAAAAATCAGAAATGGATTTTCCAAGGCTGATTTCCTGTTTGGTTCTGGATTTATTTATTCTATCTATCTATCTATCTATCTATCTATTATCTATCTAACTACTTTTTTATAGTCATATTCATTATTTGCTGCAATAGTAACTCCTCTAGATAGCCCTGACATGTTTTAAGAATAATAATATACTGGTCTTGCCACTTCTAAGGATTTTTACTTTGGTAAATCAAATTGTTCTACTCCTTGCAACAATGCTAAGATTACATTTCCATTATTTTACAGGATTTCAGTTATAAAGTGTAACTCTCTCAGCCTTCTTGAATACCAACATTATATCCTTGCACAGTGTCTTCAGTGACTAGCATAGTTTCTAGAATAGTCAATAAAATCTGTTTTTGGTGAATGACTGGTTAAATGAATTATTAACAACATATATATATATATATATATATACACATACAAATTGACATATATATAATAATATATATGATAATATGACATGTATATGTGTGTATATAGTTTTACATGTCACATTTCTTCACATATTGTTCTATTTTTTTAATGTTGAATATCTTTAAGAGTGTATATGTCTTAGTCTCTTCAGGCTGCTATGAAAAAATAGATAACTTATAAACAACAAAATGTATTTTTCACAGTTCTAGAGGGTGGGAAGTTAAAGGCCTTGTTGCCTGCGTTGTCAGGTTCTGGTGAGAACCCTCCTGGTTCATCGCCAGCGCCTTTTCACTATGATCTCATTGGATGGAAGTGGTCAGGAATCTCTGTGGGGTCGTCCTTATAAGGCACTACTGTCATTCAGGTAAGCTTTATCCTCATGTTTTAAGCACCTAATACCATCATCTTTGGGGATTAAGGTTTCAATATATTAATTTTAGGGAGACACAAACATTCAGACCAAAGCTGTATCATTATTTAATTGCCACGATTATTTTAATAAAGTTTATACATAAATAAAAGCTAAAACTAAAATCATACTGAAATGAGGAAATAAGTGCTTTAGATTTTACTTTTAGTTAATATGTTTGGCAGAAAGGTGATGAAATGACCTATATGTCATTACCTAAAAACACTCTTGATTTGGGGCAGCAAATAGAATGGCAGACATGTGACACTTAGCATAAAAGTTCTCAAAATTAGTTTGCATAAATACCACTACGGGAGCCTGTTAACATGACAATTCTTCTTATTCAATCCTTGGAAAATCTGATAAACAGGTTTGGGATAACAACTCATAGCCTGTATTTTTCTAAAAGGTTTCCAATGTATTTCCAGAAAGATACTCAGAAGACCACATTTTGGGAAAAACCTGGTCTTGCAAGGAATTAAATGGGGTGGATCAAATCAATGCACTGTGTGACTTTAAGGCCATAGAAACATAACTGACATTTCATTAGTATCTTCTATACGTGAGTTTTAAATGAACAAGCACTTAACTGATTTTAAAAAGAGTGAATTTTACAAGGAAGAAATTTGGACTTCTTTAAAGAATTAGTTTGAATGGATTCATAGAGAAAAAACAACTAGCAGCTTGCATTCCCCTAGCCAAGTTACACACACGCACGCACGTGCGCACGCAGACACACATATACACACAGTTCTTTAGCTTATTTCTGCTAGCAGCCACATTCTGCCAAATGCTTGAATGATGGACTAGGTATTGGCATTGCAGAATCATGATACTTGCACATGTTGTCTGTGGATGAAACTTCCAATGTCACGGACATGCGTCCTGAGCTCTCAGATCAAAACAATTCTCATTCTTTGCTCCTCGAGGTGGTCTTTCCCAATGCATTTAACTGAGCCCCTCTCCCCACCCACCTTCAATTTCTACCCAGCAATCATCTTTTGCATTTCCTTCGTAACCTGAGATTATCAAATTTATATATTGTTTCCTCCTTTAATGTCTGTTTGTCCTCACTAGAATGTTTGCTTCCTAAAGGCAGAGAATGTAGTTTCTTATGTGCTGGTAAGTATACTAGTAATCCTGGTGAGTAATGCTGCTCTGGGCTTCACATCCTACACATGATCAATAGGCATGCATCCTATGAGGAATGAATGAGGGAATAAAGGTTTTAACAATTATTCTACACTAATGTGGTTAGATATTGCATTTATATAGGCTTTCAAGAATTTTGAGAATTGATTAAATAATAATAAAAATAGAATATTTGGGGGGTTAATATAAAAGACATTTTGTTTGTTTTTACATTATTATCATTTGCTTAAGTCAGAAAATACCAAGATTAGAAAATAGCAGGCTTCTAGAAATTTATAATCTTGCATACCAAAGAATCTCAGAAGTACAAAAGAAAATTTTCTTAGCTTAATTAAACAAGCCTCCTAAGTTATTTTTAATAAATTAACTTTTTATTTTTCTCTAAGTATCCTAAAGATGATTGTTGTCAATCATATGTTTGAGGGGTTGCTATCTCAAGCATCTTTTCCCTCTATCATGTGGTATCTCTGTTGTGATTGTGATTGGTAAATAAAAATATATATATTATTTAAAATTGTGTTTTATACTCAGCTTTTCTCATTCATCTTTGTGACAGGAATTGGCATGTAAATGGAGAGTAAAGATGGGTCTAGGGAGGAGGGAACCTGTATACATCTACCCGTTTAATCACCTGACTACTGTAGAACATGGGTGAAAGGGATTGCTTTTATTTCCTTTAAGCAAAAAGATTGTTCATCTACCTTTAAACATTTACTTTTATGAAAATAGACTACATTATTTTCCTTCACCTTTGATTATTTTAACAGTCATCTTCCATAATTGGAACCTTCAAAACATGACCTCTTGGCATTAATATACTTGTGAAATTACTTCTCTGTCTTTAAGAATCACACTTGTAAAAGTGAGATAATAAGAGACGGCCAGTATTGCAGAAAGAATTGTTGTTGTTATTTCGTGGAAATACCATGTTGGTTTATATTAAACAATTTCTCTTTACATTAGGGCATGACAGTAATTAACTAGCTAAAATGTGTTTTACATTATTGTAATTGAAAGAGAATTCATGACAATACCTTCCTTTTCGTTCCAGTGCTGGTACATAATTGGGAGAAAAAACCTTATTCTTTAGTGTTTCTCTATATAATATTAACACATTTGTCATTTCTTAATAGCTCCTTGGATTTCTATTATTTACAATCCCTTTGAGACTCAATAAAAAAGTTTTCACACAAAGCTCATTATTTCTAATTAATTCTGTAACAAGATTTCAAGATGGCCATGCTATGAAACCATTTTCCAAGACAATACTGTCTTAATATCATTTCATTTTATAAATTGTACATTTGAGGTATCAGGAAAATTTGTGTAATATATATTTTCTGTTGTTTAAATATGCGACCAGGCTACCAAACAGAATATTTGATAAATTATTCACATCTGTGCGATTGCAACTTTTTCCTTTGAATTATTAATAAGGTATTCCAATTAATAGTTTAGAAATAATGCCTTTGAGCTAAACAAACAAAACACAAAAATAATCTTATTTTTCTCTATCATAAACTAATGCCATTTAAAACTAGTACCATTTGAAATTAAATGTATGTGGTAAGGCTATAGATTATCCTGGAAATATATTATTAGAATTAAAAAATAATAATAATCCCCTTATAAATTAGAATTCAGTTTTCAGAGAAGCACAAACCATTTACAACTACATCTTCCTATTTGCAATAATGTCATTGATAATATTTTTATTTTATCTTTCCATCTTGACTCTTTTTGAGATCTGCCAAAAAATTAAAAATTTAAGGTCAAATAATCAATGGAAGAGAATACTCAGGAAAAATCTGTGGGTAAAATGAGATAAGACTATTATTTAACATCAATGACCTTTATTAAAATAGAACTTACAGGGGGAAAATGGCATTTAAATATTTTAAAGGCTTAGCCAAAACAATGTATATCATATAGGACAAAATAAATCTGCAAGAGTTTGACTTGATAAAAAAAATAGCTAACATATATGACTGATTAATTAATATGTAGGCCATAGTAATCAAATTGTTAACATTTGAAATCTAAAAAAGGAAGTTCTCAGAATTAGTCTTACTGCTTTACTGAAATCTATTTCCCTGTGTATAAATGGGGACACCATCACCTGCTTTCACAGGATGCTTGTGGTGATTAAATAAATGTATTTTATATTCCTGACTTTGGTTCTTCATTCCTTATAAGAAAGGCCTTTGGTGTTCCTATAGGATGTTAAACACTGTTTTCTCTCTCATACTATATTAGGAAACAGTAAGATTTTATTATGAACCAGTGAAAATGTCTTCTGTTTTCTAGAATTAACATTCTAATTCTTTCAGACATTCCTCTGTAGCCCTGATGTCTGTAAACTTTCCCAATTTGTGCCATTGGGTAAAACCTTTCCCACTGACAATGTCGTTCTTAAGAAATGGTAAGGAGATCTGGAGGCAATATTGCAACTCTTTAGCCCATCACGTGGTATACTAACCCTACTCTGTAAAAAATATTAAATAAAGGGATAATTTAGCTTTTTTTGTGTATTAATGTGTAATATGTGATATTTCCCATCCCTTTCCTAAGGAAACATTTTACTAATCACTGCCATCAAAACCAGGAATAGTGTATCATGATAAAGATGTTCTTCTTCCTGATTAAACTTTAGTCAGGCTCCTCTAAGCACTCTTCTTAATTAGGCCTCAATCTTGGGCTTCAGTGAAGAGCCTGTGAGATATGAGAGAAAAGATATATATTGTTCTCTGTCTCTTGTTGTTCCTAAAACCCTTGTAATTTCCTAATTGATAAGAACACTAAGATCATCTCTTGTTCTAGCATTTGGTCTTTGAACCGTTTCCTGACACAGGGTTCTTGAAACCTTTGGTATTTTCTGGGTGACGGAGGAGTGTGTTTTGTTTTCACGAGGTGACTTTGGGTGGGCTCCTGGAGGAGGGCTGGTGACCAGAAAGAACAAACCATATTCAGAAGCTTGGAATTTTCAATCCCAGCCCCCACTCTCTTGAGAAGGGAGAAGGGCTGACAATGGAGTTAATGATCAATCATGCTTATGTGAGGAACCCTCTATAAAAACACCAATAATATGGGGTTAGGAAAGCTTCCAGGTTGGCAAACACATTGATACCTGGAAGGTGACACACCCAATTCCATGGGGACAGAAACTACTGTGCCTAGGACCTTCCCAGACTTCCTCCTATGTATCTTCTCATCTGGCTGTTCATCTTTATCCTTTGTCATATCCTTTGATAAACTGGTAAATATAAGTCACTGAGTTCTGTGAGCTGTTCTAGCAAATTAATAAAACCTAAAGAGGGTGTCATGGGAACCACTGATTTGTAGTCAAATTAGACAGAAGTTGTGGGTAATATGAGGACCTATACCTTACAACTGGCATCTGAAGGGGGGTGGGTGCAGTCTGGTGGTTCTGAGCTCTTAACCAGTGGAATCTGACACTATCTCTATGTAGAGAGTATCAGAATTGATTTAAATTATAGGATCCTGGGCTGGTATGGCAGAAAATGCTTGTGGTGGGAAAAAACCGCCACTCATTTGGTGACCAGAAATGTCAGAAATAATTGTTCTGAGTGAGTACATGACAGTGTGAGAATAAAGGAGATGCACAGGAAAGACAGACATAGGAAGACAGAGCTAGGCTTTCCTATACTCAGGAATGCTAGGTTCTCCTAACTCATCCTACGTCACCCAGTTTTAGCAAGAACCCTGCTAAATCAGTTTAGAGAGAATACCCACCCTTGATATCTGATCACCCTCAATATCTGGTCAAGCTCCTCATCCCCCAGGTGACAGCTGGTCACCCTAGCCTGCCTTCAGCTAGAATCCTGTTAGGTCAGTTTAGCCAGAATTCCCCCTACCCTTGAGGTGTCCTCTGTAATTTTCCATCAATCAACCCCTTCTCTCCAAGCCTTCTCCTTGGCTATAAATCCCCACGTGTTCTTGTATTCACAATTGAGCCCAGCTCTGTACTGAGGTCTCTTTTCTCCTATGGCATTAAAAATCTGTTTTTACTGCTTAACTATTAACTTGCTCTGGTTTTCTTTAGCAATAGACAGACAACATAAATAATAAATAAATAAATAAATAAATAAATAAATAAATAAATATGAAATGAAATAAAATTAAATTAAATTTAAAAAGGCTTGATTAATTTAAATATAAAAAAGTTCTTAACTTCCGTTATCTTTAGTGACCTAGGTAAGAGAATATTACTTATTGTTCTTGAATGTGGCATGATTTGATTTCTCAAGATAATTTTTTATTGAATTTGCTTATGTCATATCTTTTATGAAAATGTGTATATTTTCTTAACCTCATAAAACACCATGATAATAAAAAAATGGAATACATTTGTCTCATAATAAATCTGACCCTATTGAGAGAGAGAGAGAGAGAGAGAGAGAGAGAGAGAGAAATCAAGAAGGAAGGACATAATGCTTGGTGTAAGAACTGTACCTGCAATAAATAAGAACGAATGACAGCACCTCTGTGCTTTCCTGGTTTACATCTCTTTTTGGCAGGGAATAGAGCACATTTAGTAAATTACTGAAACATATCCATGTATATTTCTACATTGTGGTGAACATTAAGGAGAGGAAATACAGGGAGCCATGAGATATAAACATCAAGCCATAATTTAGATTTGAGAAGCTATAGATAGGAAATAACTAGTTGTCTTTCTCTTACTGTTTTTAGGATTCTCTGTCTTTAACCTTTGCCATTTTAACGATGATGTGTCTTGGTGTGGGCGTGTTTGAGTTCATCTCCTTTGGGACTCTCTGTACTTCCTGGGCTTGTATGTGTATCTCCTTTATCATGTTAGGGGGGTTTTTTGTCATTATTTCTTCAAATAGGTTCTCGATCCCTTGCTCCCTCTCTTCTCCTTCTGATACTCCTGTGATGCAAACGTTGTTATGCTCGATGTTGTCCCAAAGGTCCACTAAACTACCTTTTCATTATTATTATTCTCTTTTCTTTTTTTATGTTCTGACTGGGTGTTTTCTACTGATTTGATTCTTTTCTTAATCTAACCTTTCTTTTCATTTTTTATGCCCTTTTTGGCTTTCATGCTTCTCTCCATAAGCCACTATCTCTAAACATGTAAATGGTTTTCAGCTTGTTATCATGAAGTATATAAACCACTCCATGGGAGGTGGGGGGAGGGGGATACAGCAAGGCAAAAACTTTAATTAATTAATATAAAACTGTCTTTTAATAACATGGAATCTATTTATTCCAGTAAAAAATCTTCCATAATGGGAAGATCAATAATCTATTGGTAAGAGAGAAGGAAAGAGAAAAAGGAAGAAAGGCTGGAAGGAGGGAGAGGAAGGGAGGGAGGGAAAAAAGAGCAGAAATATTCTTACATAATAACTTGTGAAAATGCACATACTTATTTTTCCAGGTCAAAAATTATCATTATTAATATTTTAATGACAGATGATATATGAAAAGTAGCACAGAAATCAGCATTTGGCATATGTCTCATTAACAGAATATCAATGATTATAGTCAAAACATGCTGTTATACAGAGAAAATTATTACAGATTCTCATGTTTTGTAGCTGTTGTATAACTTTCAACACTGCAAAGAGTGTGTTAATATTTATTTTTTATTTGGGACTGTATTATTCTGAGATGGCTAAATAATCCATGGGGAAGTAATACATTTATGAGTTACATATTTATGAACAGTAAGTTAAAAACCTGTTTTAAAGAGTTTACTAAAAACTAAAAAAAAAACTTTTTTATATAATTTTATTTTTGCACACATGCTCACTATAGGCCAAATGTAGAAAAATATAAGGTTAAGAAATAAAAAAAATAATTGTTAACATTTTGAATCTTTATTTATTTATTTATTGTACAAAGTGAAAAACTGAGTTGAATTTAAAAACAATAATAACTAATCAGTCCTCTATCAATTATTTAATGACTGTCTCTATACACAGACTTTGGTTTGGCTATGTTTAATTGTTACATATCATTCTTTTTATGTACCATTAATCTAACTTTTCATTTGTAAAACAGAATCATAATATTTTAAGAAATGAGAATGCATAATACTCATTAATATCTGCATAGAAAATTTATCTTCATAGCCTTATTTCTTTCCAAATTTTTAGTAATTCTCACATGTCCAAAGGATATTTGAAGTTGGTTTATATAGTCTAAAAAATTTTTAGTTTAAATATATTTGCTTTGCATTAATTTTTGAAAAATTTCTCCACTATTTTTGCAAAAATGTGAGTTCAGTAAGTCTGCTATTTTCTTCATATAGGTATTATATTTCTTATTTACAATTATTTCTCCATGTTACATTTTTATTGTTGTAGGTTGTGATCTAAGTTGGTTTCTTTACTATTATTATTTTCTAAATGGTGTTTGGATAAAGTGAAATTACTAATCTTTAATATACAACATAATAATTCACTGAATGCTATTATTGATATAAATGACTTTTATAGGTTAAAATACAATATATTTTCAATAACTGCCTTTTAAATATGAGTATATCCAACATTTTCAGAACAACAACAAAAAAAGATCTATTTCATGAAAATTGTTACAAGTCCGAATATTTCTTCAAGCTTTCAGATTCGATATTCATGAAAATATTTAATTTTTACAAGAGAATATTTTCCATTTCCCATATTTTCAAATTAGCATAGTTTTCAAAATATATAAATATATATTTTATGTTTTACAATGTTTCCAGTGTCTATTCTTTCTCCTTTCCCTTTTTAATTTCTAGATACATGACATTTTCCTTTATATAGTTTTAAATATATCATTAACTTTATTCTTATAAAGATTTTCTCTTAATTTTTATCTTTATTGCTTGCTGCCTGATTATTTTAAAAAAACACATTTTTTAAATTTAGGGATAAATATTAAATAATTAAAATTCTTATTTTTTAACTAAAATATGTCAGATTTTAGATTTTAGATTTTTCATTGAGAAACATCTCCATATTCAGATTTTATGAAAGTTTTGACTTCTGAGCTATTTTATTTAACTTCTTACTTGAACCATACATTTAAAAACTTTAAAAAATTATCACACAATCGATTGAGGGTTGTTAATTTAACTTGTATTATTTTCTTGATACATTGTATTGAATTTAAAGGATAGTACAAGTACAGTTTATGATTTCAGAAATTCACTAAAAATTGCTCTGTTGTAAGATTAGTCTTTTAACACTTATTATTACCATTTGGCAAATTTTCATTTGAGACCTAAAGGGAGACACATTCTCCATTTGTAGAATATAAAATCAGTTGAATCAATATTTTTAGTTTCTTGATAACTGCATGTATGAGTTTAATGTTTAGATTCTATGTGCTTTTACTCAATTACACTCAAACAGCCAACATTAATAAACCTTTAGTAGAATGGCTAAAAAATTGAACTCCTGAGTTTCAAGTATTGAGACTTCTGTTGTAAAAGTGTTTCTTAGCTATGTTTACTGATTATTATTTTCACCTAAATTGTATCTCTATGGAAACAACGGTTTAAAGCCTTAGATAGTTCTTACACTAGAGTGGGAGAACAGTATACTAGGACTACAGAAGATACATGTTCCAAACACCTTACTTATTCTTCAACTTGGCTATTTCCATGAGTTTTGTAAATCACATAGGGTGATGCAGGTTTGAATGCTTTGAAAGAAATAAAGATCTCTACAGGTAAGCATGCATTGTTTAATTAAAAATGAAATTGATAGATACAGAGATGAACTTATCATTGTCAAAACTGTGGTGTATTCAGATAGTCAAATTAATGTTGAAATTTAAGACACAGTATCTCCTGTCAAATTTTTCTGTTTAATTTTATCATGAGAAAATAAAGTTGACTTTTGCTAAACATATATATATATATATATATATATATATATATATATATATATATATACACACACATATATATTTGAAATACTCAAAAAGTTCTTACTTGATCTTCGTACCTTAAGAACTTAAATATAAGTTGAAAGGTAAAATTTCACACATGCCTGTTTTTTTTCCCAAATAATACTGTGAACTGTAGTCCGAAGTGGAATAAGTAATGAGTAGAGAGATTGGCAAGTGACATTTTTCTCTATTAATTCTGCATTCCTCATTTTACTCTGTGTTACCCCCTTGGGCTGTAGTCCCAATATGAGCCTTGTCACAATCTATATCTGTCACCTCAAGTGAATGAACGACTTTCCAATATGCTCCTGACAGCAGGATTTTAACCACGTGGGAATATTTGGGAAGAGCCCCTTGATTGGCACTTCAAATATCCCTCATCAGCTCCACGGTGGATTCAATCTTGCTGAAGAACTCAGGTATTCAAAGTGGGTACTGTTAACTATTGCTGAGGTGATTTTTTTTTTTGTATCTTGAAAAAAATGCTTTTTTCTAAAGCATATAATGTAACTTTGAAATGGAGAACATATTCTTTTAATCCAATCGTATTTTGTAATTTATTAATTCCCTCTCTATAGGTATACTAGTTCTAATGTTCACAGGCAAAATATGCTTTTATAGATGAATGACAGAAACTTATAGGATTACATATATTTATTAAATAGGCTTATATTTTGCATGTTTTTAAAAATTAAATTTAGAGCAGAGAAGATTAGATTTTTTTTGTGAGACTTGCCTGTATTTATTTGCTCTTTTGCTCTGAATATTAGTAACTATGTCCGTAGGTGATTTATATATATCAGGCAGGAATTAAAATCTCACTTCTGAGATAAAAAATAACTGAATAACATAAATTGCTTCATTAGTTTATGTTGACTCCTTAATATCTGTATTAGCATCTCCTTATAAAAACTGAAGAAAGAAAATAGTATGTTTATACTTAGGTACTATAAAGGTTATAAATGATAACATCAAGATATAGAACGTTGGTGGGGATTGAATGGCCTTGAAACATCATTCATACCACGCTGATTTATTTTATAACATGAGACTTACTTAAGGCTGACTTATAAATGCACTATATAGGATTTATAATTTCTATGAATTCACCCTAAAGTATTTGATTACTCTGAAATGTCATCAATATAAATCAACCAATCAATCTAATTAAGTAAAGTTATATAAATGTTATAAACAAAAATGTCTAATATGTACATATATTATTCATTTATAGTAAAGAAACATATTAATAGCAGATTCATGTGAAGCATTAAGGTAAAGCAATCAAAATAAATATATTTATTACACAACAACTAATAATTTCAACAATGATATGGGTGGGAGAGGTAATGTGTTTCTTATTATTAACACAATAGAATATTAGACAGCACCTATACTTTATAAATACTTTATGTATCCCTTCATAGGTAAAACAGAAATAATTTTTTAAAAATGTGCTGCACACAGGACACCTAGCATGTAGAAAAATAATAATAAAAATCCTTATTGTTTTAAAGTGTCATTCAAGTGTCATATATAATCATTTCAATATACCAAGTGTCAAGATGTTGCTAACATGGAAATAAAATAAAAGTGAGAGACAACAAAAAATTTTACCTTCTTTGTAACATTAAATATAACGACAACAACAAAAAAATAACATAGGATAGGACTGGCAGAGTGGCTCAGCTGGTTAAAAGCTCACTTGGGAACGCCAGCTCTGAGTAGCAGGGCTGGGGTTAGGATCCTACATTAAGGAACAGTGACGCTGTGCCCTCTACAGCTAAGATGATGAACAACAGCTCCACCTGGAGCTGGGCTTCTGTGAGTCGCCAGCGATGGCGTAAGCTGCAGCTGGGCTGCAGTGGGCTGCCATGAACTACATGAGTGGCTGGCAGCCTGCAAGAGCTGCTGTGAGCCGCAGTGAGAAGCAGACCGATGACCAGCAACCGACTGCCTCACCCGGGAAGAGCACAATGATCATACCAACATGAGCCAGTGAAGCGACGTCCTCCACAACTAGACTGAAGAACAAAACAGCAATTTGTCTGCCTGTCTGTTCCCCTTCCTCGATTCCCCAATGCTGTTCCCCTCCCCCAATTCCCCAATAAAATCTTAAAAAATAATAATAATAAAAAATAGCATAGGATATTATAAATATAACTTGACATAAGCACCATTTTGTCCTTCCTTACTCAATAATACTCTTAAATCTGACCCTCAGGAAAATGTCAATGGGACCAACAAACCTCTGAAGCTGCCTTCCAGTCAATTGATTCCATGACCTATTAAAGACTAGATTTTAAATTACTGTAATAAAACTATTACTGAACCTTGACAAAAGAAAAAGCCTTCCCAATCCACACCCTCACTCTTTACCCATCTCCTCATATAAAGGTAAGAATTGGCCTTGATAAACTATGTCCCTCTTATTATAGACATACTTTTTTGAAGTACATTTTTAAAGATTTTAACAGTAAAATCTCTTGTTTTGTGCTTTGCGTTTTATCTCCTTATATTTATATATAAACATCTATTTTTTAATATCCATTTACGAAATGATTGTTCCTAACAATAAATATGTATACATAAATTCTGACCTATTATTTTGATATTTATATAAGGCTATTTAATAGCATAACATTTATGGGGAAACCAATATGTTTCCATGGCTTGTCTGCATTAACAAGTTGGCTACTTGGGTTCATAATAAAACAGGGCTGCTTGATGTTAACAGGTCAGCATGGAGGCGTATCCGAACAACTTGGAAACAAATGCATGGTGAGAGGTTTCACACATTTAATCACATAATCATTAAAGGATTATGGAAGAGGGGGGAAAAAAGACTTAGCAAACACCTACTACTTTTGTGCTAGTCCAAATTTGTTAAATTGAAAATGTGTTTCTAAATTAACCTATTGTACAAATATAACAGGAGATATTTGTTTTCCTTTTTAATTTTCCAAGGGCATTGTTTTCTTTTTCTTTTTCTTTTTTTTACATTATTACCTAAGTCAACCTAGCATTCAGGGTTTAAAGGCCTAAAAGATCATGGATTGTACTTTTTTAATTAAAGAATTAATGGTGTTAACATCACAGATGAGCATTTCAATGGACTGTGTCAGTTTCATAAAAGTCTTCAAAAAACGATGGCTGCACCTTCGATTGTGACTGATCACAATACTGTCACCCTCATTTAATGAGCAGGGATGTTCATGGAGTCCTGACAATAGCTTATAGAATGATTCATGGTTGCATGAAATCATTCCTGCATACAAGAAGTAATAGGTAATTGGGCAAGTGGTGGACTGTGGCAGCTGAAGAGAAGTAAAAGAGCTTTTGAACACATGAGCTGATTTTAGTGACAAACAACAAAGAAAAAGGATTTCCTACTGGGACTTGAAAGATGCCAATATAGCCTACACACATCAGCGGAAAGCACAGTGCAGTTCTTTCTCCCTTTAAGTTGGCGAAATAAAATAAAAATGAACCGGATATTTCAATCTCCCAGACTTCCACTATATTTTCATTTGGAAAGACTTCAAGTTATATCATAAAAGCAGGGACAAAGTAAAAATGGAAGGCACTAAAACACTTTCTTTATGACCATATTCACTTCATTCTGATCTGGGTCTTGGGCTCTTTGTATATACTTGGAATAGGATTCTATTTAAACAGCTCATAATGCTGATAGCTTGACCTGCTTTATATTATTGTTACATAATGCCTTTGTGTTTTTTTGTTGTTGTTTTTTTTTGGAGTAGCCGGTATATAACTTTAAAAAAATGATAAAAAACTATTAGCCCACATTCTCAAAATGAGAGAACAAGAGAGGAAAAGAAGAGGGAGGGAGGGAGGGAGAGGCGGAGGGAGGGAAGAAAGGAGGGAGATGATTTAGCTTTTAAAGGCAGCAGGAACAAGTCTCACTTGTATTTTTGGTGCAGTATATTTGAAATGAGAAGTGTGAATATACACTAGGAAGGAAAATATAAAACTGAAACCTTAGAAATACACTGAGAACAATGAAAGAACTAACCTTTTTTCTAACCAATTTTCTATTGTTTTTACAAAATATTTGAATATATATATATATATATATATATATATATATATATATATATATATATACTTTTTCTAATTGTGTGTGAATGAAAAATGATAGCTTAGATTCCCAGTCCTGTTAAACTTTTCAGGACTATGAAATGTAATATACAAGTGATAGGATTTGAAATTAAACTCTTTCAGCATAACTTCAGGAACATAATTTTTTCATTTCTATGATTTTTTTTAAATCTGTAAGATTATAATAATTCTTACTCTCTAAGGTTATGAGGAATACATGTAAAAATATGTGACTGTTTTAGAATTAGGAGATGTTCAGTCAAACTTAATGAGAAGTCTTCCAAATGAAGAAAACTGTAAACTCTTTGCTTCCAAGAAGACAGAACAGAAAGTCAATTATTACTTCTGGAGTGTACTTTGCAAAACAGAGAATGGAGGAGATGTGGCCAGCCAAGTAGGCATTAAGGATATGGAGGGTCTTCCAAGCCACATTTAAAACTCCTCCATGGGTGGTGTGTGGCCATCACGTGTTTATAAGGATGAAGCAACATGGGCAGATTTGTATCTTAGATCATTATAAAGGAAAGGGACAGAGTTATTAGGAAGCTATTATAATAATCAGTTGAGATCTGAAGAGAATCTAGATTAAGAAAATACTAGTAGGAATTATAGTGGTAAGTACATCAAAAAATTCTCAAAATATAAATTTAGAAGGACTTTGTGATCCCTCAATCATAAAGATCAAAAATAAAAATAAATAAATAAAGCCCAAAGGTGTCATAGTTAGCTTGAATCAGACAAGGTGTGAAGGTCATCTCCCCTAATTTTTAGATAAATGCCCTGACCCCACTCTTTTTTTTTACTGCATCAAATCATTTATTATTTGTTCTAGATCATGGATTTGACTTAACCTAAAACGTTAATGACAGAAATTCCAGACTCATTTACCTATGCATGAAGTAGGTATTGAACAAATCTATTTTAGCTTGAAAAATTACAATTTTATGGAATATATATCACTGGAAGTGTCTGTATCATTTTCTTCTGTATTGTTTTCTCTGTATTTGTATGTTTTTGTCTGTTCTATTAAACATAAGATGACCTGGAAGTGAAAGAATATTGTTGCTTGGGTTTGACATAGGACTACAAGCATTGTCATCTTGTAATTAATCATGGCATTGAGACTTTAAAAAAAAGAAAAAAAAGAAAGAAAATATCAAAAACAAAAACAGAAAACAAAAACAAAAAAAAAACGTGTGGTTCTAAGAGGTTAGTCAGCATCCATCCTTTTGACAATTGCCTCTCTAGCTTTATTTCAAGAGGCAAGGACATCTCCCTTGTTACTAGGATTCCATAATACTGGACTACATTTACTGAGTTTCATCAGATATTTCGATCTTTGCAGCCTTCTCTTCTTCTTTCCATGGATTTGTGTGAACAAAGGAAGTGAGTTGGGAGTATTTAAGGACCCTCGTCATGTCATATTACACATACTCAAGGCTGTTTATCTTCTAGGTTTCAGTGGCCCTCTGCTGGCAAGACTAGAAGTAAAGTTTGTTTACTAATGACCCTGCTTGAATATATAGAGCCTAAGTTTCATACTCAAAACCTGTTTTATCAAACAACCCTGCATTGGGATATTGGTAGAGGCTAATTTAACAGGTAGTAATAATAGTACTCAGGGTTTCCATTTGTCAATGGCACTTGTGAATATGTCTCCCTCAAGAACCACATAGAAATGAAGCCTGGCTGCCCAACATAGAATTCGGGCATTCCAGAATACATTTTATCCAGGTTCTACTGTCCTTACTAAGATACTATGTTTAACAGTAAAACTCAGCCATGTTCTTCACAAGTGTGTTTTGTTATATACCATTTGCATTTTTGTCAACTCTTGCAGCCTAAGCTAACCTTCTTTTAGATCTGAAGACATTTCAGTTGCTAGTTGTCGGCCCTACAGTTCAAACAACAGGGGGATTGGGCTTACTTCTGCCACTTAGAGTATAGGTTGTTTAATATGCTTAAGTACCAGTTTTCACAATTTGAAATGGGAATTAAATTTCTGAAACTTTAATGATTAAATGAAACAAAATATATAAAACTCTTAACACAGCTTCTCTAGTATAGTAAGCATTCAATCAAAACATGAGTACTAGGCCAGCCGAGTGGCACAATGGTTAAGAGCTGGCTTTGGATGCCAGCTCTGAGCAGCAGGGCTCCAGTTCGGATCCCACATGAGGGCCAGTGACACTGTCCTCTATAGCTAAGATAGTGAACAACAGCTCGACCTGGAGCTGGGCTGCCATGAGTTGCCGGTGACGGCGTGGGCTGCAGCCCCTGCTGCAGTGGTCTGCCATAAGCTACCATGTGTGGCCGGCAGCCAGCGTGAGTGGCCAGCAGCCAGTATAAGCTGCCAAGAACCTCCATGATTGGCCATCCAGAGGCCGCGAGCGATCTGCCTCACCCGGGAAGAGCTCAATGATCATAATACCACCATGGGCCACTGAAGAACCGTCCGCCACAACTATACTGAAGAACAAGAGGACAGCAAGTTTTCTGTTCCCCTTCCCCAATTCCCCAACGCTGTTCCCCTCCCCCAACTCCCCAATAAAATCTTTAAAAAAACAAAAACAAAAACAAAAAACATGAGTATTATTACTATTTACAGAATATAGGTAACCAGGGTTGTTGTGCAAATCAATTGTAATCACAGATACGAGGAGAGTTTAAAAAAAAATGTATAATCCTATTATTTTTATTATTAAAATTTTCACAAATTGGCATGTAACTTACAACTTCTAGTCAGTGCTTTGACCATACTAGGCATATAATATATTTAAATTAGTGAACACATACATGGAAGAAAGATCAATGTTAAGAGTAGTTATTTCTTTAACATGGCCCCATCTAGCATATGCAATTGTTTTTTCTTTCGACTCCTCCAGACAGCCTGGATAGTGTGAAAAGTCTGCCATCCATCATCAGGAAGCTCAGTCATCACGCAGTTGACCGACTTGCTCACAGTTGTCAACATAGTGTTGGGCTTGAGATTTAAGCCAGGCCTGTTTCAGGGGTGAGGGCTTGATTGTCCCTCTAAGTATTATGGTTAATTTGCATTTATTTGACACCCAAGCAACAAAGGAAATATCTTGAAATTACAAATAAATGTAAAGAGGATTAGTGGTTACTAGACTGAAAAACAAAATAGATCCTAAGGCATTCAAAGCCTTCTATAAAGAATAAATGACCCCATTAGGTGTAAAATGGTCCTATGCTTCTTCTAGTGTACCATATAAAGTGGGTACCCAGCGCATGGAGGTAAAAATGAGGTGCTTCAAAATAAAATTCTTTAATAAATACATTTGTCACTGGGGCTTTTCCAGCTTTGTTTATGTGCTAACTGGTTTGGAGTGGTTAAGAACTTTGCGTGGCTTGTCTCCATCACACCAGTGATATCTTATCTCGCCAGAACAAATGCAGGAACTGAAACTGAAACACATATCCCTAAAACTTAATCAGGTACTTAATGTATTTAACAAACATTGATAAAGTGTCCTAAGTGCTGTGCTGTGTCCTTGTTTTTAAATAATTCACCTCCTGAGGCAGAGGGACACATAGAGAGCAATAATGGTAATGCCAGGTAAAAAAGTACTATTAAAGTACTTTTAAATTTGCATTTTAAGTGGCAGCCTTAGTGTCCTGGGAAAGTAGTGCAGTCTTTATAGAGAGAAGTACCTTTGAGCTGTGTTTTAATGAATGCAAATGACTTTACTGTCCAAAAAAATGGATGGAAAGAGCCTTTCAGGCAGGGGAATAGCACTTGTAGAGGCAAAGAGCAACTGGAGACATTGCAGAGACTGTTGCCATTGATTAGGAGAAAAAAATTAGGGCAAAAAAAACCCAGGGAAAACATAACAGTAAGTAATAAAATTTTACACAAACAACCCATGAAATTTATGATCATATTATATCAAAGATGAAGTTCTGATATGCAAAAGAAAATAAGTGATAGATAGATAATAGATAGAAACATTTTTTTCAAGCATTATGAACAGAGGTCACCAGGGTTTTCATCAAAAGAGATCTAATGAGCCAATAGTAAAGCTGGATTATATTTTGAAATAATCATTTTTGATTCTTGACTGCATATTCACCTGACACATATTTGATTACTTGAAGAAGCCTTCCCTAGTAAATTGGGAATATATGCCAAGACAAAGGTAAATCTGTATTTTTTCCTAGTTCATATGAAAGATGATGTTTTCTTGCTAGCATGATTATTAAGTAACCTGTTGAAATCAGTTATTTGAGACTTTGAATCTTTAACTTTGTGTTTGCATTGCAACTAGTCACAGAACCCCAAGTATCATTAAAATGAGAATGAGTATCTTAGTTATATTCAATGATCATAATCAGAGCAAATAATTATTTCTACTTGTGATCCTTCAGACATTTTCACTTTCTAGTTCTGGTTGGGCTAGGAAGAAATCAAAATATTTGACTTGGCAATATATGAGGTTCATGATAAGCATAGAATGTATTAGGTTTCTATGATTGTAACAACTTGTTACAACAATTTGTAGTGACTTAAAACTACATAACTTATTATCTTGCAATTCTGGAGGACAACTATTCAAAATGGACCTCACTGGCTAAAATCAAGATATTGGCAAGGCTGTATTCCTTCTGGAAGGTCCAATAGTCAATTTCCTTGCCTGTCCATCTCCCAGGGCTGCTTGTTCCCTGACTTGTGGTCCCCTTCCATCTTCAAAGCCATCAGTCTGTCAGTTCCTTCTAACTTTGCATGGCTCTGACCTTTTCTACCACTCTCTGTCACTTTTAAAAACCTTTTGATTACATTGGGCCAACCTAGATAATCTGTTTATTTTAAACTCTACTGATTAACAACCTAATTTCATCTGAAGCCTTAATTCTCCCTTGCCATGGAAGGTAACAACATATTCATGGTTACCAGGGATGAAGGCAAAGATTTTAGGAGGGCCATTATTCTGCCTACTACACAGAATATTAAAAAATGATTTAGAAATGGTTTTACCAGTGCAAATTATGAAGATCAGGGAAGAAAAACAGGCATCTTTATAGAACACTGCTTAGGGGTTGGGTACTCCAATATTTTGATGGCTACATTAGGCTGCTTGAACTTTCTTTACCCTGGGGATCAGCAGTTATATTTAATTTAATTTTCCATTTAAAAAATTAAATCAATTACCTACAGTTTGCCCTTCAGAGAATACACTCTTCAGATTTAATGACGCATAGTTATGCTTCTGGAAAGGAAGGTTTACAAAATGTTTATCAACAATAACAATTGCTGATACTCCTCCAAATTTATCTCTAAAGTATACAATTTAAAAACCCATAGAATATCTTCTAATGTGGTTAGGAGAGGGGATGAGGATAAAAGAGGGAAAGGGAAAAGGAGAAGATGCTTTTATCTAAAGTAAGTTAGGAATTGCATGGTCTCCCATCTGAGTCACTGGTTAAAAAAAGGAAAAAAAAAAAAGAAAGAAAAACACGGAAGATAATAAAAGAAAACTGTAAAGAAGAAAGACAGAGAGAGAGAAAGAGTGAGGGGGAGGGAGGGAGGGAGGGAAAGAGAGAGAGAGAAAGAGAGAGAGAAAGAGAGAGAGAGAGAAAGAGAGAGAGAGATCAAGAAGGAAGAAAGGAAGGAAAGAAGGAAGGAAGAAGGAAGGGAGGGAGGGAAGGAAAGAGGGAGGGAGGAAAGATGTTAATATTATGCAATCTTGGTAATCCACTATTTTCAGCCCAATTTTCAGATGCAGGGCGTGATTATTTATTTATTTAATTATATTTTTATTTTGTTCTTTAGATTCCACATATAAGCGACATCATATAGTATATGTCTTTTTCTGACTTATTTCACTTAGCATAACTTATTTCACTTAGCATGAACCTCTAGGTTCAACCATATTTTCACAAATAGTAAGATTTCATTAGTGCTTATGGCCAAGTAATATTCCATTGTATATATGTATCACATCTTCTTTATCTAATCATCTACTGATGTTCATTTAGGATGCTTCCATATCTTGACTATTGTAAATTACACTGCAGTGAACATAGGAGTGCAAACATTTTTTTGAATCAGTGTTTTGAATTTCTAAGGCCACTGTTTCCTCGTTGATGTTCTGTCTGGAAGATCTACCATTGATGTTAACAGAGTGTTAAAATCCCCTATTATGATTGCATTATTGTTTACCTCTCACTTTATGTCTGTCAATATTTGCTTTGCATATTTAGGTGCCCGTATGTTAGGTGCATAAAGAGAACGTGATCTTTTAAAACGTCAAAATTTTTACAATCAGAAGCTGCAAATGCTTGCATGGCTCTTTATTCTTTAGTGGTTATCACCCGCCCTTTTTTAACTATTTGCTTTGTTATCTTTTTCTTCTGTACTATCAGGGCCTTGAGGCCCTGGTTACTAGGATGTACTGAATGTGTTGCTATGTATATTAATCTCTTTTGGAAGAGTATGTAACCCAAAATGGAACCCTTACCACTATTATATACAGAGGGTGCCAAAACAAGTATAAGCATTTTAAGAAAGGAAAAATCTGTATTAAAATTGTAATACTCAATATATAATGATAAAATAAGATGAACACAAGTTACGTTTGACTTCTGCAATTATAAGAGGTGCTCAAAGTGGTTACCATCAGCGTAATTTTAATAGAGTTTTTTTCCTTTCTTAAATGTGTATACATGTTTTTGGCACCCTCTGTATATATATATGTCCCTCTCTGCTGCTGCCAATCATGCAGTGTTTGTCACCACTCCTGACCATGACTGCTGCTGCTGCTATTGAAGCCTCTGCCTGTTTCAGCTCCCCTTCCTGACTGCTATTATGCAATCTCCCTTTATTCTAGTTCTACATTGCTGCTTCTTTTTTTATCCTGCCTTCATTCCATATTGGTTCATTTTACCTGGTCCAGACTGACTAATGTGATCTTCTTCCATTTATTGACTAACCATTCTATTTATAATATTTAAATTTTCTGCTTATAAATGCTATTTATTCATTCATCCATTCACCAAATATTAATGGGATGCTTACACTTTAATATGAACAGTAGTGTTATTATTGATCTAGGGACAACAAAAATAAAGGATACATAATTGTTATCTCCGAAGAGTTTATAATTTAGATGCAGAGATGACAAATTCAAAATACCTACAACTTAAAAGCCACAGATAATGATCATGAGAATAATAGAAAATGTTGTCAAATGCCGAAACAAATGATCATTTTATGTTACAGTATGAAGAACTGCTTCATGGAGGTAGTTCTAATTTGGTCCTAAGTTGTAAATATTGTCATTGTTAAAAATTAAAAGTTCTAGGTCTTGGACAGAAAATGTACAGTAAGTACTAGAAGTTTTTAATTCTTAAATGACAATTTGGTATAAAAATGATATGTAGATTTGAAATACTTCACTCTGTTTTTCTGGCTCATGTCCATTTTATTTATTGTCAGCCTTCTCTGTGCTCTAGTCCAAATATCCTGGAAAGCATCCACACCTACATAACACCTCGATGTGCCAGACAACTTGGCTTATCAGAATTTCCTACATAAGGTGTTGGAAGTCTCACTTACACAGACAAAGTGAAATGGTTTTCTTTCCAATTACTATTTAAGGAAAGCATCATGGAATGTTGGACAGATATTTGGTTAAACACAAGGAAACTTTAGCCCTAAGAATAGCTCTTATAATTTTATAAAGACATGTGTTTGGCATGTAAAATTTAGAGGCATATGATAGAAACTATCAATTAATAAAATACTCATATGTATGCAAAATTGTAGTATGACAACTGCTTGCAAGTTGGGGACATATTCTTTCTGAGACAATAAACTAACAAAATGGGATCTGACTCAATGAACTTAAAGAAAATTGATTTTTCCACCACTTAAAATAATTGGATTTCATCTTTCTATGGCAAGGAGCATTTTAAAGGCATATTGTCAACCTCTTCCTCCCATCCCTACTTCTTTTTTTCATAATATCCTTCATTTAAATGGCACTGAAAGTTCATAACAAAATTACACATGAAAGAAGTAAGTGTTTCAGTGAAAAATGCAAGCAAGAAACATGTTTGGGCTAGTAATTGCTTGGGAACACTTTCCTATCAGACTTAACTTTGTTAAAAAAGTCATTCTTTTAAAGATCTATAACTGACAACAAAAAGCTAGACTTTTAAAGTATTTTAGAATGAATGAGAGCAAAATTTAAAATAAATAATTTTATTTACATAAACCACCTGTTCATACTAGGATTATTGACATTTTAGCATATATATATATATATATATATATATATATATATATATATATATATATATGTATATATACACACACACACATACATGTATATGCATATATATATATATATATGTATGTATTTATATTTCTTTCTTTCTTTGTTAAAAATCTCATGGAAAACCATCTTTCTTAAAGCTAAACAAGTGGTTAATTTTTTTTTAAACCTAAACTTATATTACTTTAATCTATGCCCTTCCAAAATATCTGTCTTTTTAGTAATATATAATTCATAGTTTTCATTTGTACTTAGATGGCAATATTCAGTAGAACTTTCCAGTAATATAGAAACTATCTGTATATGGAGAAGGAATCATAAAGCATAGACTATTTTTGAATTTTTTATAAGGTTACAAAATTTCAAGTTATGAGACAACATCCCTATAAATAAAGATCACCATTTTAGACTCATAATGTAAGCTGTGTCTATTTAAAGCTGATCATATTTTATATTCAATTGAATAAAATAAATGAGGATCAATTCATTCAATTTGTCCCCTCTAAATATTAATATTCTCCATTACAACAGATAACTATTAAGTAAAAAAAAAAATGTTTCAGTAGTTTCTCTGTTTCCACACTAAAACTGAATTTCTTTAGGTTACTTTTTGAAGGAGTTGATTAGTAGCTTAATTTATCCATTGATATGCTGGGCCAGTTGGGTCTCTATGCGCTGCTCTAGACTAGATTTTGAAGCTCCTGGCAAAAGCCCCCAATGTGTGACTTCCTGTACAGAATGACTAGTTCAGATTGAAACGGGTGAATAGACCTTTTGGGGATAGTTGAACTGAGTCCTAACCAAAGAATCTGGGTAGAATCAGCTCCTCTCCCTAGCGGCATGCACGTCTTCCTTAACGCCAATAATTGCATTTCAAAGGCAAAATCACAGGAACAAAATACAAAAACAATAGAAAAAAAACTAGCTTACACAAAGTTCTCCAAGAAGAGTGATCTGTGATATCACAGCTAAATACCAGATGTGGAGACCTGAGTGATCCTAAACATCTCATGTGAGTAAGAAAAATGTCCCCAGCGTAGGCTCATCTAGGATTCTGTTTCTGTTTGTTTGGATGCGACTGGAAGCACTTTTGCACAGAAGTGATTTGGTTAAGGCAGATCTGCCTTTGTACCTTCAGGGGAGGCAGAGGCATTCTTGAGCTCCACATATTATGGAAAGTGCTGTATTTAAAAAATGATCCACTCCTCCAGACAGGAGAAAGAACAAATGAGGACTGGTCCATTACCTTGCTTCAACTTGACCTTCATTACACTCAAATGAATATTCATGAATTCCCCTCAACTATTGGGTTATAGGTAGGGTAAGAAAGGTATCTAGAATAATAAATGACAGTGCTTGAATTTAGAAAGAAAAAAGAGTCCTGTAAACTTGAATTCTGTATTTATAATCCAACATTAACACATATTTCTTATAAGAAAAAAATATAAAGTATTTATTAAAAACCTGAATTCATTATTTTTAATGCAGTTATAATTTTTTAAATAAGAGACAGAGGTTAGTAGTTGCCATTTGTTTCCATTTTAACATATTGAATATTTAGCAGAAAAACAACATGTTTGGAACAGCATTTATTTGTTAATATAGAAAAATAAGTAAAAATAGGTATATTTGATCTCTTTAATGAATTCAGCCTCATAACCCCCAAGCACATAAAACCATCACATTACTTTTCTATATTGTCAACAACTTTTTATCAGGTTGGCCACACATCAAAATAGAAATAATGTGTGTTTTGTTGTTGTTTTTTTTTTTTTTTTTCTATTCCAGGTACATCTGATGCATTAACTTTTTTCTTTAAATAAAAAAGATTAGGCATTTTAATTATAAATATAATTATGATGTAACAAAATAAAATTTCTTATGCAAACATGGGTGTGAATATATATTCATATTCATATATATATATGTGTAACATCGATAGTGGGATAAATTTATCTGTCATAATATTTCAGATAAAAACACAGGAGCTAATATAGATCAATAATTTTGATTTATTTGTTATTTTTATTTACAGATAAAATAATCCTACTCTATTATTTTAACAATGTATTTATTTGCTCAACAAAATGCATAATCAATTGAGAAAACCAATGCCAAGAAATGCATTCCAAGGTTTTCTATATCGTTTCCACGGGATCTAGTGGGTGAAAAAGCCATGTGAGAAAAAGCTAGATGTTTAAGAGAAGAAAAAAATGCCTCTCATCCTTCCAAGTGACAGTGTTTGTATACTTGCTATGTTCCTTTTGTTTGTTTCCTTTAATTATAATGTGGAACTTTCTGATTTGTAGGCCAAGAGAATCTAAAATAGAATCCAACTATTTTTCTCACTGAAAGCCTCACTTCACCTTTTTTTTCCTTAATGAAAGATTAACAGAGTAATGGATAAATCAATAAAACAATAAAGGAACTGAGTAGTCTAGGTGATTCTGCTCTATTCAACCATGAATTGTCAGTTATTCACTCATTCATTAGTTATTAATACAAAATATTTATTGAGATACTAAAAGTTTGGGATTCAAAATCTTGGAATCCAGATTCTGTGTTTTGATAGTGTGAACATCTCAACGTCTTTATTCCTTAGTTTCTATGTGTTCGAGGAAAATTTTAGGATACTGGAAACGCCCCGGTAAATGTGTAGATTTAATGAAATATTTTTTAAAGAGTTTAGATGTATGCTTTTATATAAAAACAATATGATTTCAATTAATAATGTCTATGCATTCTATATTCTCACTTTTATTGTTCTTATCAATTCTTACAATATGACTTGTGATAGATTTATTTATTTATTTATGTGTTGACACAGATTTATTGATTTATGTGTTTCCTGTCCATCTCATCCAGGGTAACACAAATTCCCAAAAGGAAGGAATTTGCAATTTAAATTATTTCATACACTTGTTCAATATTTGCATTTCCAAATACAGGAATCTTCAGTGTCTTTTACACATTTTAAAAGTTTGGGTTTTGGCATTTTACATAGAAATAAATTTAAATTCTTCACATTTAGAAATATTAACTCTTTAGCATAATGTTGAAAATGCTTTTCCCATTTTTCTTCAGCATTATTTTAAATTTTAATTAGTTAAATTTTGAGTTCTTTTAAGTTTACAGAAGAACTGAGGAAGCAATACAAAATTCTAATGGTATGTTTTTAGTGTACAGAGGTTTTGAGGCTTTGAATCTTTATTTAATGCGGCATTAATATGCTCATTAATTTATTATCTATTAAGGAATTATTCTAAATTAAGTCATTGTTGATAGATCACTATTCAGGAAACACAAAACATCTGATTCCTTAAGGGGCAAATAATAAATAAACAAATAGAAAAGTAAAATGTCTGATAGTGATGAGAGCTGTGGAGAATAAACGGAATATCGCAATAGCCCTCTGGAGTATGTGATGACAATAGGGTTACTTTATAAAAGATAATTTATCTAAAGAGTTAATATTTCAAGGATGCTGTGAAAGCCAGGCAGAAGGGAACAGGAAAGCAAAAGGTGTTAGGTGAGAATCAGCTTGGCAAGTGCAAGTTCAATGGAAGACTGGTGTGATTGAAGACTTGTGAATGAGTGGGTGGGAGTCATACAAATGAGTGAGGAGGAAGGCAGACGGATCAGGTAGAGCTGTATATGTCATGGGGAGAGGCTGAAGGTTATTCTCTTAAATTCTAGACAAATTTCAATAGTGCTTTACAAGACAGTGCAGTGTAAAGATTAGAGTGTAGGCTCTGGCTGTAATTGCGTGCAGGTAAATCTTGTCTTCACATTCTCCAGCTGTGGAACCTTGTTAAATTAATGCATGTTTTAAAAAATAATATATCATTTAATATTTCGCTTTCTTTATTTAAAACAAGTATATATTTTTTTTAGGATTCATGTGAAGATTAATGTGCTATTATAGCCAAAGAAACAGGATAGTACATGACACATTGTAAATGTTCAACAATTGTTAGCACACATCATGTTTTAGAGTCTTAACCTTGCTGCTGAGAGACTAATGAGTTAAGCTTTTAGACAAATGAAAATAATTTAGGGAACTGCTACAGTAGTCCAGCTGTGACATTTTTGGTGGTGGCAGGGAAGATGGAGAGAAGCTGACAGATAAGGAATATGTTTTGGTGGATTTATTAAGGAATGGGAATGTAGGAATGAGGAAATGCGATCTCCAATGTTTTCCTTTATCATCTCTTTCAATGCTTTTTTGTTATTAAAGTATGTTTCCATTCAGAATCAAATGAGAATAGTTCTTTATACTTTCTTTTATATTTCACAATAGAATTTATTTTGGGTATATAGCCTGATGTATTAATCTTATTTTATAGTCACTTGTCAAGCACTATTTTTTTTAATATCCTATCCCCTTAGATTATTTTAGTTTTCTGCATTAGATATTACTTATATTCTAGGCTCCCATTTTGGGATATGAATTAGGCTGTTTATTATGGAATCAATACCATCAATGACTACCTATTGGAAACTCAATATAAGCCTTAATTTCATGTAAGGCAAGTCTTTATGATAATCCATTTTTACCCTAAAGTTTCTTAATTTTTCTTACTTATTGACTTTTCCATTTGAACTTTTAAAAATAATTTACATTTGACTATCATTGTATTAAGTAAACATATATGTTTATTTTTGGAGAAACTAATATCTTTATAACATCCAACATCCAGAAACAAGGCAGAATTATATCTACATTTGCTCAGGATATATTTTGTACTTCTCAAGAAATGGTGATATTTAAAAGTCTATCAATCTATTTATCTATCTATCTATCTATCTATCTATCTATCTATCTATCTGAAATATTGTGCAGGTGATGTGACAATATCCTGCACATTACATGTAATTTTAATTGCCTATATAAAGAATATTTTATTTATTTAATCTTTAAAAATTACGGTGTACTTCTTCCTTGCTTTGCTCAACACTCTAGATTTTTAAAAATCGTATCTTCAAATAAGGGAATTTTCAACATTGTTTGCATAGGTATATCTTTGTTGTTATTGTTGTTAATTCATTGATCAGTCTGTCCTGAATAATTTTAAGAGTAGAAGTAATATTGGATATGGGTACTTCCATTCACTTACCATTTAACATTATACTGGCTTCCATCTGAGATGGATCATCTTTATCATACCAAGGAAGTATGTTTCTCTTTCTGCTTTATAACTTGTCAGTTATTTAAAAGATACTTGTCTGCTACTAAAATTTCATTTTTTCCAGATGCTAAAATAGTTTTTGTCCTTTTCCAAAATGGTATACACAGTGCTAACAAAATAAGGTTTAGAGAGATAAATTTACAGATGAGTCGAGGGATTGACCAAGTGCTTGTTGGTTAACTGAAAGACCAGTGGAGTTACGTCCTGGTAAGACCTAGAATGTTGGTTTTGTTAATTTGGCTTATATTTGATGTTGAAAATTTGTATCAATATGATATTATATTGCTATGAATGACTTTGGATATATTTGGAGATCAGTTTTTTGGGGTTTTTTTTGATCATTACAAATGAAAACAAAAAATGTCATTCCTAATAATCTCTCAGAAAATTACATTTTCAGTTATGTTAAAATCTGATTTAATTCTATAAGTTGTCAAGTTGGATTGGTTAGTTAAATGTATTTATGTTCAGTGTTTATGTGAATGTGATTTTTAAGATGATTCTCTGTTTCTCTGTATTTTGAAAAAAATTAGGGCTATTATGGACTGAATTATATCCCCTCATGTGTTGAAGTTCTAACTCCCAGTGCCTCTGAATGTGACTGTATTACCTGAAGTAGGTAATTAAGTTAAAATAAGCCCCTTAGGGTGGGCCCTGATCCAATCTGATCCGGAATCAGTAAAACACAGAGATTAGCACACAAGGACAGGGACAGGGGCATGACACTTAGAGGAAAGACCATGTGAGGACACAGCGAAAAAAATGGCCACCTGAAACCCAGAAGAGAATTCTCAGAAGAAACCAAACCCTAGAACTACAGGAATGTGGGCTGTAATGTTGGAAGACTTTAGAAATTCTCATTTTTATAAGTGAAAATATAACATTTATCTCAGAAATGTTGACCTTTTTCATCTAAACAGGTTTTTGTCAAAAACAAAACTGATTTTTCTCTGGAAAAAACATGCTTCCTTTGATCTCATGAAATATTCAAAGCGATAATGAAGCATGTTTTGCTTTCTTGTAAACCTGTTAAAATATTATTTTTTTCTGTGGTTGACAGTGGTGAAACTGTTATCACACAGCATGAAATGTGTTATTTTGATACATCGACACCATATCAAAATGTATCCTTACACATTCAACTTTGTGGCAAAGAATATTCTCTATGAATTTCACAGGCAACTTCCATGGGATTTAAAAATAGTATTAGTTTCAGATGCTGAATGGCTTTTACACTGTTCCTAAGGACAGGTTGATTAATATATTGATGATGGGTTAACACCACAATACCAACTAAAGGCAAACCTGTAATATAATTTCTGACATGTGGATATTCTCATAAACTAGAAAAAATTGGAATTAAAGTAATTAACAATCTTACTTTCTACCTCCATTACAGAACTCTCATTAATGTCAATGTGGGCACATTATTTTAATAGCATAGGAATGGAGTTTTGAAAATCTATTCATATGAACAAAGTGCCAAGAATGCAATCTTACTGTCTTTCTTTTGTTCAACTGTAATTCTCAGTTTTTTTTAATATATAATGAATTTCTCTTTTAGATATATAAAATTAGTGATGTGGTAGAGGAAAAGGGAGAGGAAGAGATCTTCATACAAGAAATAAAATAGTAATAAATAATAGCACATAGTAATCTGGGATGATACCTTTCCTATTTTTGTGATCACATATATAATCAATTTCCACCTCCTATCTTTTAATCGCCTTATTATCAGCCCATATTTGTCATTCCCCACTGCCACGACCTTAGAGCAAGTTACTTTTTATTTTGAACTGAATATAACAACAACATCCAAGTGATTTTCCAGTCTTCACTTTCACCTCTCTCCCATACTCTCTATGAACTGCAGCCTTAGTGATTATTTGGGAACTAAAATGGGATCACGCCACATCCCAACTTAAAATATTTTATTGTCTCCTAATAACCTTGATGATAAAAACTTACACATGAATTATTGAATTCTTGTTGTTTTGCTGTTACTGAAATGGCAGCTACATTGTGTCTTACTCTTGGTTGTACTTTCCCCGTTTCTCATAAATTAAAAATTACTACTGCCCTGGTGGTTTGCAAAGGGCTTTCACATACGTCTAATTACATATGCCTGCTATCAAATATCTTCCTACACATATCCTGTTTTTGTTTTTTTCTTAATGAAGGAAAAAATGTTGCTGCCAAATGCCATCAGTGAGACATTTTTACTCATTTTTTTTACAGATTTGACTTAAATATTACCTCCTTAAAAATAATTACCTAAAAGTTTATGACTCCCAGCAAAAATTAACTACTCATTTCTCTGCAGCTCCATAAAATTTTATATCACCAAAATAACGTATCTGCTTGCTTTTATACTACATGTATATGTGTAATTCAAAAGCGATCAATTTAAGAGAAGTGTTTTATTATATTTTTATAGCCTCTAAGGTTTTAGCTTAGTGGCTTTTGAAGTACAATAATTAAGAGATTTTTTTAAACTTGAATTAAATGAATATTAATTTAAAAAGTAATTTCACTGTGCATGTGCACACATATGCATGCACACACACACATATATAGGACCTGTAGCTGAAAAATATATACATATATAATTTCCTTGACCAAAATCTCCATTTGACAATTGTCAAATGAGTGTGTACACACACACACACACACACACACACACGCGCACGTGCACACACACACACATGCATATATGTTGGATATAAGGTACTTGAATACATGTATTTAGTGCCTTCTTCTATTTGTTTCATAATATTCATAGTGGGTAGAATATAACCATATTAACTTGATGTGAATTAAGTGGTTGTGTTTTTAGTTACATATTAATAATGCAAAGCCTGTTTTTTAATATCAGTACTCTATCTCACAACTATGCTTTGGAGGAATTAACAACAGAAAAAATGTGGTCAACGTAAATCTGAATGACATTAGATATGTTAAATATGGGCAGAAAGTTGAAAATTATATTTGAAGAAATGGAACATTCTTGCTGAAATCCTCTCTTACCTTGTTGTGTTTTCAATAATTGAAACTACCAAACTCTAATGCATAAAAATAAAATCTAACAGTAAGTCTAAACTTCCTCTTTGCAAAAATCTGTCAGCACTACCTAGGTTTCAGAGTCAGAGAGATAGATAGCATCATGGCACATTCTCCCTGAGGGATATTTCTAGCTTCCCTGTTCTTTCATTCTGATAACATACCTGAGTAATTCTAGCAAAGCCCGATTAAGCAGGGCTTTCCATCAATTTAATATGGTATGTGTTAATGAAGGTTGAGAACAATTATGGCACTGTAACTAAGACCCTTTGACCTCTAGCTGAGAAATATAGGTGCTTAAATCCATGCAGCATATAGGCCTTTTATAAATGAAAATGGCCCAAAGAATGCATTTTGGTGACATGACAGAAAAATCTGAGCAGAATGAAATTTCCTCACATTCATTTCTTATAGAATAGATGAAATGAAAAATATAAAGCTGTTCTTGAAATGACTGTCAGGGGAAATCCTTGAGTTAAGAACATTTAAGTACCTAAATGAATAACTTGAGTCTTATTCAAGCATAACCCCGAGAACCCAAACAAAATCCTTTTGCTAATGTAACTAAATCACAGGAAATTAAATAGGCTCAAGTGGAATTTTAGTGGACTGAATTTATCTAGATTATTTCAAGAATTTAAAGTGTTGGAGAATTACTTTATAACAACCATGCACTTGATATGAATCTTGGAAATTACTTTTTGGGAGTCTGAGTGGTAAATTCTTAATATTCTTGGTTCTTGGGCAGAGGGTTATAACTGCCTATCAATACTGTCTAGACCCACTGTGTGCTTACATGGAAAGTTAGTTTCATTGCTGTTTTGGGATGCTGGATAATAAATTGAACAACTAAGAATATAGACCTCAAATTTAAATGATGATCTTCTTGATAATAATATTAAACATATCTTGGTATTAACATAATATAACTTTTATATGACAATTCCTAAGGGTAATGTGGTCTATTATACTTGTTTTGTATAGTATAATGCATGTATACAGGATTTTTAAAAAATGAGATATGCTGGTGAATTCATTATTTGAGTTAATTAAAAACTTAATTGCTATAATAAAGCAATACTTTCTTAAATTTTTGGTCTCAAGAAGCACTACAGAATTTTGCTATACCTCAAGCATCACAGTTTTGAATATCTTTTAGGTTAATCTAGTAGTCCAGTCCATTTTAATGTTTGGTTAAAGGTAGTTTGCAGTTACTTAGGGTTTAGTTAAAAGTCAATTTTCTGTTAGTATGCAAATTAAGTATATTATACATTCCAGTCCTGGTGATGGCTATCAGAAAGTTCCCAGGAAAATATAAACATCTAGAGTTTTGGTGGCATAACAAGCAAAAAGCACAATTTTTAGACTAAGATCTGAGGTACCTTAGAAAATATGCTACTATATCTACTAGTTGACTATAAGAAAGCATTAACAATTATTCCATGTAAACAGTAAAATATATAAACATTTTCCTCTATGTTCATTTATCCCTAAGAGCATTTTCAGATTAACATATTACATATCCATAGTGCATAATAGTTATTAAATAAAAAGTATATACTATCTGAAATTTATATTTCCAAGGTTTTAAAACTAATGTTTTATTATCACTCTAAATACATTTACTATATTTAATTTCTTATGAGAGTCTTATTTGGTTTGTTTAACCTTTGACTCTATTGTACATTAATTCAACTATATATATATATATATATATATATATATATATATATATATATATATATATATATATATATATATATAGTTGTTGTTGTTTTGTCCTGGTTTGTTTTGTTTTAATGCTTTCTTAATTTAGTCCTACCTTCCTTTCTGAGTAGTCATTTATGATTGGAACAGCTTACTGTCTTTGGGGGTATTTTGAGAATCAAATTGCTGATTTATGATTGACCAAAAATCTAGAAGTATAATTCCTATATAGCTTCTCCATTTATTGACGTAATGAACCATATTTCAATTTTTTAATTCAATAGTATGTTGGAATATAAAAATTTAAGGGAACATACAGATAAATCTTATTTTGCAGGAGGTTATGAAATCTTAGAAAAAGAAATAAACTTGATCAAAAGACATGGATGGATTGCAGCTCCAGGTCCTCTACTTGATAAACACCTTGATAATTCTAGATATCAATTTTGTCACCTCTCTAAATCGGAATAAAAATCTCTGATGGGATTATTGGTCACAGATCCACCTGGCACATGATACAGGTCATACTTTGCAAATTTCTGAATTTAAACTGTTTGTGTTTTGTCATTCATCTTAACATGTATAGCTATTTGAAGTAGTACTGACAACTAGACTTTTCAATTAAAAAGTATCAAACACATTTTAAAAACGTTTAGCAGCAAAATTAAGTTGGACAGCCTAAAGGACGGTATCATTTATGTCTTCATGTACATTAAGGGCTATTATGTTAGTGTCCATTTTGTAAATTATTTAAGGTCACAGAATGGTAGAACTGAAATCGGAAGTGGAATTCAATAATGTACTAAAACTTCAAACAAAAGAATGCCTATTAAACACTAAAACTTTATAAAGGTATATTTAAATAATAAATATCATAAAATGGGTACTTTTTAAATGGATTAATTCATTAATTAATTTTCTAGTTGTAATGTGATTTAAAATATAATGATTAACTTTTGTCATCTTGCTCTTTGAGATTCTGGTCATTAATACTTTTTTACTACTCAATTTTGTGGACAAATCTGAGTTTAAATTCCATTTGTTCTCTATTACTGTGCTGTTATGTAGAGAAACTCATAAAAATGTCAACTAGTGAAATATTTCAATCATATTTTTATACTAATGATCCCTGGTAATAATTTAAATTCCTACTTCTCTTGATTTCATTGGTTTAGCACACAGCCCCCCTCCCCTTTTCTTTTATTTTATTTTTCAAATTTGAACAGGTATAGTAACATCAGTGTACACATAATGTCCTTAAGAATTTATATTGACTCGACTGGTTATCTATAAAACTCTGTTATGCATGTGCATATGTGCTAGCCTTTAAATGCTAAACAAATTTACAGAATCCATTCTAAATTAAATTCTGCAAGATGACATGATTGGAAGATCATGAATACAATAAAATATGAGGACACAAAATCAATGACATAAAAGAAACAAAGTCACAAAAAACTGTTTATCTAAAACTTGCTTATGCATAATTACAACAAAGTAAATTTAGAAAAAGATTTATATATGTATATGTATATATAGACATATATATATATACATATATATATATATATATATATGTATATATATGGTTGTCAGAAAAGTCATGATGCATTTATGCAGCAAAAACCAGGAAAAATATGTCATGACTTTCCCGACAACCCAATATATATGAAGTTCATGTCATTTTTCCATTTCTGATATATGTGTGTAATCACACACATATATATACACACACATATATATATATACACATATATATGTATATATTATACAGAGGGTGCCAAAATATGTATGCACATTTTAAGAAAGGAAAAAAGTATTAAAATTACAGTGATGGTAACCACTTTGAACACCTCATGTAATTTCAGAAGTCAAACATGATTGTATTCATCTTTTGTTATCAGTATGTATTGAGTATTACAATTTTAATACCAATTTCCTTTCTTAAAATATGTTACATTTTTTGGCACCATCTGTATATTAAGGAAATATATATATTAGAAATAATTGCTTGGAAATTTGGCATAATGAATAGTAGTCTTCACTCAGTATATATAGTTTGGAGGAAACTCCTTAGGGAAAAATGCTTTAGCCTTCCATGACAACAATAGAATTGAACAAGTCGTTTACAAAATCACATATAAATTCCATTTAGAAACTGCTTCACTGAAATATTCAGTTCAATAGAACTGAACAAGTCATTTACAAAATCACATATAAATTCAGTTTAGAAACTGCTTCATTGAAATATTAAAACAAAACAAAACAATGTTCATTAGAGTTTGAAGTACTTTTACTGACAGAGTAAATGAGTTGACCAGTATTCCCTGGTGAAATTATATGATACAATGCCATCAGAGCTATACCCACTGCTATCCTGGTAGTCATTAAATGCTTCGACTAGCCAAAACCTTAACCATTATATCATATTGCCTTGCAGAATGTATTCTGAAATACAGCACACTATACAATGCATTTAATGAAAGCTTTGAATCACTGATCTTTCAAGCACTTGGAGTTAATGTCATTTTTCCATTTCTGTAGTTAGGAATTATCAACTTATTTCTGATCTAAAATTGTCACTTATTTTCTTTTTAGTTATAATGGACTTTCACTTTTGAAACCAATTGATGTATGAACGGCAGAGCAGAGATAAAAGTTTTTTTACACCATCATTACACACTAAAAGTGTTAAGTATGCCAAGATGGTATGTTGTTAAAAAAAATCAGAAAAAATTTCAAATACTATCTCATATTGAAGAAATAAATACATTGTCTTCAATAAAGTTACCTTATAAACCATGTTCAATATGTGCCATGTACACTTAAAAACAATAATGTTAATTTTTAGCTATTCACTTTCAAGAAAGCAGATGAGTATCAATTTAAAGGGGGGAAAAACCAACTCTGTGATATATATAAAGGCATAAAAACTAAATGTATTAGATAGCATTTGCTAGGAACAAATCATCCTAAAATTCAGTACATTAAAACAACCAGTACTCATTTATGCCTCATTTCTATGACTCGGTAATTTAGATTAGTCTTCAGCTGCTTCCAATGATGTTAAATAGTCTCACTAATACATTTGCCATCATCTGGTAGACAATGGGATGACTGGGATGTGTGTCACTTATTACACAGCTGGCTCTCTAAGCTATGTTCACATTATGTTGGCTACAGGTGCACAAGATTATTAAATGGGCAAGCCCTAACACACAGGCACTTTTAAAACCTCTGCCTCCATGTCTGAGGTCTTATTGTCCAAAGCAAGTGGCATAGTCAAGCCCAGAATCATAACAATAATTGAGAAGTCAACTCTTGATGGGAGAGCTAGAAAGCTACATTACATTATACATGATAGGAAGAATCTGTGGAGATATATATATGGTATCTACCCCACTGAAAATTCAAAGATAACACAGTATTAGAGACAGAAAGGTAGAGTATATTTTTCAGGAAAAAAGTATTCTGAAATATAGCACACTATATAAAGATGTTATTCTTTTAGGCCACTCAACACCTAAACGTTTTTCAAAGTTTGAAGAATATTCTGCCTTATCTACATTTAGGCACATTAATGAAGTTTAAAGTGCCAAATAATTGACTCATTCCCTGAACTTTCCTTACAGCCACAGTATGGACATATGACCTGGGCTTCACCAGTCCAAACTACTTGCTTCCCCAGTTTGAGGTTTCAGATGCAAAGCAAAAGATGTGCAGGGGAAAAAAAGAAAAAAAAACAAAAACTTGAAGTCAGTGCAGCGACTACAGCCAGTTTCCTGGGGCAGCAGTGACAGGATTCTCCTGACTGTTATCAACACATAGTGTCACCAGCATGGTGGCAGTAATGTCTTCACAGAAGTAGTGAGGAGGCAGGATTTGGAGGTAACATTCCAGACTGCATAGCCCCTGTGTCGGTTCTTTTGACCCTTTAAAATGTCTATGACTTATCTGATAGCCATCAATTAAATCATTTTTTTCTGCTTAAATTGGCCAGTGTCAGTTTTTGTGGCTTGCAACTGAAATATTAAACAAGTGATGTGATTGTTATGCAAATTAAACATTAATGGTAAAAAGGTCTTTATATATACATTTATACATATACATATATACACATATGGTCTGACAATTAAGTTCGTGAACTTGTTGCAACAATGTCGCTGAACTTTTTTGATATCAGAGGGATTATTCATTATGAATTTATACCAACTGGACAAACACTTAACCAAGTTTACTATTTGGAAGTGCTGAAAAGGCTGTGTGGAAAGGTTAGACAAAAAGACCTAAACTTTTCGCCAACAATTCATGGCTCTTGCATCGCGACAATGCACCAGCTCACATGGCACTGTCTATGAGGGAGTATTTAGACAGTAAACAAATAACTGGATTGGATCACCTTCCTTAATCACCCGATTTGGCCCCCAGTGACTTCTTTCTTTACCTGAATAGAAAGGAAATACTGAAAGGAAGACATTTTGATGACATTCAGGACATCAAGGGTAAAAAGATGACAGCTCTGATGGCCGTTCCAGAAAAAGATTTCCAAAATTGCTTTGAAGAGTGAACTAGCTTCCTAAGGTGGGTACTTCGAAGGTGACCATAGTGACATTCAGCAATGAGGTATGTAGCATTTTTTCTAGGATGAGTTCAGGAACTTAATTATCTGAATACACACACACACACACACACACACGTATATATAAGTGCACACATGTATGTATATATATATATATATATATATATATATATATATATGTATGTATGTGTATGTGTTTATGTGTGTGCATGTGTATTTTAAACAACCTTTAGCTTTCTACTTCAATTTAATCGAAAAGATACAAAAATATAAATGATTTCTGTATATCCCACTAATAATACACCTATGATGATGCCAGGTATCCCAAGCCCAGATGACAGCACAAAAGAAAGATGTATGAGTAGTCCTCATATTAGACACTTAATTTAAAGACAATTAATTATTGATTCTGTCCATCCAATTGCTTTAAGCAAACAGTGTACCTTTTTTTTAACAATTTTTATTGGGGAATTGGGGGATGGGAACAGCGCTGGGGAATTGGGGGAAGGGGAACAGACAAGTTGCTGTCCTTTTGTTCTTCAGTCTAGTTGTGGAGGACGTTGCTTCATTGGCCCAAGTTGGCACCATCATTGTGCTCTTCCAGGGCGAGGCACATCAGACGCCGGCTTCTGGACGGCCACTCACAGCGGCTGCTGGTCGCTCACCCTGGCTGCTGGCTGCTGGCTACACATGGTAGCCCATGGCAACCCACTGCAGCAGGGGCTGCAGCCTACACGGTCACCGGCAACTCACGGCAGCCCAGCTCCAGGTTGAGCTGTTGTTCAGCATCTTAGCTGTAGAGGGCAGTGTCACTAGCCCTCATGTGCAGGATCCGAACTGGGGTCCTCTGGTGTCCCAAGCCAGTTCTCAACCAATGCGCTAGTTCGCCAGCCCCAGACAGTGTATTTTAACAAACAGATACTTATTTTACAATTGAAGATACTGTAACTCATGTGTAATGAAAGCCTCCTGTACTCCCTAATATTTTCCTTTCTGGATTTTCTCATTATTCAAAACTCAAATGTTACTTCCACGGAACAGCCTTCCCTGACATTCCTATGTAAGATACAAAGCAGACTCTTCATCCTCCAAATACTTCCAATTTCTTACCCTGGTCCATTGTCTACACAGCACTCTAAAAGGCAATATAACATAACAGTTAAGATTTTGGCCATAAGAAACAAACTGAAACACAAACAATCCAATTAAAAATAGGCAAGAAATGTCAACAGATTCCTCACCAAACAGTATATACAAATGCTATAAAAGGACATGAAAGATGTTTATTATCATATTTTATTAAGAAATTACAAATTAGGGCTGGCCGAGTTGCATGTTGGTTAAGAGTTGGCTTGGAAGCGCCGGCTTTGAGCAGCGGGGCTGAGATTCGAATTACACATGAGGGCCAGTGACGCTGCACCCTCTACAGGTAAGATGGTGAACAACAGCTCGACCTGGAGCTGGGCTGCCATGAGTCGACAGTGATGGTGTAGGCTGCAGCCCCTGCTGCAGTGGGCTTCCATAAGCCTCCGTGTGTGGTCGACAGCCAGTGTGAGCTGCTGTGAGCCACTGTGAGCAGCCGTCCAATGGCCAGTGATCCACTGCCTCACCTGGGAAGAGCGCAATGATAATACCAACATGGGCCAGTGAAGCAATGTCCTCCACAGCTAGACTGAAGAACAAAAGAACAGCAACTTTGTTCCCCTTCCCCTTCCCCGATACCCCAATACTGTTCCCCTCCCCCAACTCCCCAATAAAATCATTAAAAAAAAAGAAATTACAAATTAAAATCATGAGATAGTACTATGCATCTCTTAGAAAGAATATGTGTGTGTGTGTGTGTGTGTGTGTGTGTGTGTATATATATGTATGTATATATATTTAATGACAACACCAAATGCTGGGGGAAATGGAGAGCAACAGGAACTCTCTTTTATTGCTAGAAGAAACACAAAATGGAAAAAAAAAGTTTGGAAGAGACTTTTGGCAGTTGCTTAAAATACTAACTCAGTCTTATTATACACTCCAGCAATTGTACTCTTGGTATTTATCCCAATGAGTTGAGAAAAACCTGCACACGATTACGTATAACATCCTATTCATTACTGATGAAAACTGGAATCACCAAAATGTCCTTCAAAAGGCGAATAGATAAAATGAACTGTGGTACATCCAGACAACTATTATTCAGTGATAAAATGAAATGAGCTTTCTAGTCATGAAGAGACATGCAGGACTTAAACATATATTGTTTAGTGAAAGAAGCCAGTCTGTCAAGGCTTCACACTGTATATTATAGACTGGGTGTGTCCTCCCATATTCATATGTTGAAACCTAATCCCTAGTGTAAATGGCATTTGAAGGTGGGGCCTTTGGGAGGCGCTTATGTCACAGGCATGGAGTCCTCACAAATGGGATTAGTTCCCTTATAAGGACAGCTTCCATGTCCCCTTCAGCCAGATGAGGATACAGATGTTCACCTATGAATCACGGAGCGAGCTCTCACCAGGCACTGATTTGCCAGTGCCTTGATTTTGGACTTTCCAGCCTTTAGAACTGTGATGAATAAATGTTTGCTGTTTCAGCCATTTAATATAGAGTATTTTTGTGACAGCAGCCTTAACAAGACACTGTATAATTCCAACTACATGACATTCTTGAAAAGGCAAAACTATAGAGAAGTCCAGGGACCAGTGGTTGCCAGAGAGAAAGGGAGAGAAACAGGTGAGCCCAGGAGATGTATAGGGCAGGGGAATTATTCTGTGCTAAGGTAGTAGTATATACACAATATCACACATTTGTCAAAACTCATAAAAATATACAACACAAAGAGTGAACCCTAAGGCTTTAGTTGATAATATATTAATTAGGTAATTATAATATCAATACTGGTTATTCATTTGTAACAAATGCATCACACCCATACAAGGTATTAATAACGGGAAGTATGAGTGACTGAGAGAGGGTATATAAGAGCTCTCTGTATTATTTAATCATCTGCTCAATTTTCTATGAATCTAAAACTAAAAATATTAAGTCTATCAATTAAAAAAATATATCGGCTTCAACCTCACCAACTACTTAATGTACATACACCTGAGTTTCCTAACCTGAAAAATATGAATGATAACATTTCCTACCTGACAGTGTGGCTGTGAAAATTGATGGAGTTATGTATGTACATAATACAAAAAAAGTCTGCCATATAAGAACCCAATGAAAGTGAGCTATTACTATAGTATCCCCTTCGGAAATCCCTCCTTCTTTTTGTTTTTGTTCTCTGCTTGCTCCCCAAATAAAATAAAAATCCATAGGCACAGAAGTATGCTCTCTCCTGTTCACTGTTCAAATGATAGAATTTTGAATAGTGACTGACAAATAGTAGGAACTCAATAAATATTTGTTGAAAGAATAAAAGAGATGAGTGTAGTTTATTATTACTATTTAATAATAAAATAAGGTGCTACCATTTTACTAGTAAAATTAATCTTTACAGGCATTTCTCCTTCTGAATTAAATATAAATTTTAGGCCTTAAAATATTTAACATTTAAATATTACTCTTCATGTGATATCATAAATTCTGCTTCTCTAAATTATATTTTAAATGTGCAAATCTTCCCCCTTCTCCTACCTAATTAGAAGGGTTCATCTAATCTATCATTCTGTTGCTATGGTTTTATAAACTGTTTTGTGATTAACCAGGGAGTTCTGTTCTCCTCTTTCTTAGGAATTTTTGACAAGAAAAGCCATCGACTTTTGTTAGTCATGTTGCATATGAAGAATCATTAAAATGCATTATAGATTGAAGCCTTTTAACATACAAGGACTTTCTGTGCTGAATACCAGTTTGGAGCATGGCATATGGATACCGACACATGGATCTGAAACATCTTCACTACTTTCTGGCTGTGAGATCTCAGGCTGCTGCTCAGAATCTTTATCCATAGAGATAATAATAGTATCAAATTCACAGGATGGGCTGAAGGTAACATAAGTGAACACACACACGTGTGCACACGTGTGTGTGTGTGTGTGTGTGTGACATAGAACATAACCTGGATATTATAAACATGCAATAAACGAGAAATGTTATTTGAAAAAGTTTAGATGAGAAAGTACATGTCATATGGTGACAACTTTTTTATTCTAATATTGAGACGAAAATGCACTTGAAGTTGCCAAGTAATTACTAGATCACTGATTATTAATGAAGCCTTTATTTTCATTCACACACTTTTTTATGCTGATTGTTTGCTCAGCCTTTGGCTTTACTTTGTTAATTTATGTCTTGCTGGCAATCGCAGATACTCTATTAAACACTTTTTTTTTTAAGATCATACACAGATGAATGATAATTTATCACAACTGCCAATAAAACCAAGATAGTCAAGGTAGAGATCAAAGCCCAGGTGAGCCAGTATTGTTTAAAACAGAGTGATGCACACCTGATGGACCATCTTATAGAGAGAAAATAATCAAAAGATAGTTTTCTGGCAGCATTCAACCTAAAAGACACCATGTCCTAGAAAACTTTTTCTGATACTAGCATCAGGATTTGCATCCAAGAAATTTCCACATGAGAATCACCTCTTAGAAAATGCTAGTGCCACACATATATCTGCAATTAATAAGATAAACTAGGGTCTATATAAAAATACTTGTGGGGCTCTGTCAGGTAAGAGATAGTATATATGAATTTGTGTTTAAGAACCTGAAGACAGGCTGAGAAGACTGCGATTTTTATCCTAATGGTTTCAAACTCAGAAATTGCCTGTTTAGCCTGAAAGTACTGAATGTTATAACAAAATAAAACCCAGAAACATAGAAAACTGATCAGGGTAACTGAACATAATTTATACTAAGAACAAGGCAAGGATATAACTAACCATATAGTAATTAAGTAATAACCTAGTGCTAATAACTGTCAATCACAGAATCACAGTATATGGGACTGTTTTTTATTTTATACTCACTCATTTTGAGATCAATTTTATCCTTCTCTTGTCTTCATACACAAGCACCTTCAAGTATTTCTAAGGTGATACCCTGAAAAAAACGTGGATACAAACAATATTAGAAGCAGTAAGTTACAATTTCGACTTGTAACCCACATGTCTCTTATTTTTGTTTGGATAGCACTTCCTAGAGGTGCTCCCCAAATTATGAATATTTGGATTGTGATAAAATATTAGCATAGAAAAAACTCTACATGAGGTAAAGGCAAAAATCTAAAATTGAAAGAAAAAAATTCTACTCTACCTTGGTTTTCTCATTGGGGCAACTGAAATTGCCATCAGAAGAAAAAAAGAATTCTGATGTTCTCATCAGAAATAAATAAGTAAATAAAAACAACAGAAAAATCCCTTAGTATCTATCTTTATCTTGTTTCTTTTGGCCGTTTCTCTTTACCTTGTCTTGTCATTATGGATATCGGAGCTCAATTACTAACTGAAAATATTCATGCAAATTAAGCTAATTTAAGTTCTAACTTTATCAGAAACTTGGTTATGTGTCAGAGACTGTCTTCATCTCATCCACCCCCTCTCTTTTCCTCCTCTGACAATAAACGCATGGTTCCTGTCCCAATTCTAAAGAAAATGAAAACATTGGGCCTTGGCTTCTAAGAGAGTGAGGTGAGAAGCTGCACAAGGGATTATTGCTAGAAAACTCCATGCTAAAGGTGTGAGACTGCAGAGGAACTTCAAGTACTAATGTGGGAATCATGAGAAACAGGAGTGTTTTTTTGTCCACAATTGGAAACAATATACTTTCTGAAGCTCACACATGATATTTTCTACCTCTATTGTAGCAGTGTAATAGTGGGGACTGGACCAGTATTTGATCTTGTTTTTATATATTATTAAATATTTCAGTTAGAAATTTTCATTTTTTGGTATTAACAGGGACATGTCTTTTCTTCATCATTGCCTTAGGCTTATATTTACCATAGAAATAGAAAAAAAAAAGAAGGATAATTACAAATATATAACTGATACTTACATGCACACTCACACACATGCACATGTAAATATTTGAAACACAAGTTTAGAATGTGGGGTATGAATTTATTCAGAGATAACATTTTCTTTTAATATTTATTAGTATCATCTATATTACATATAAAATCTTATTATGTGCTTATTTTAAAAAACGGTTTTCTCCCTACACACAATAGTCTTAAAATCCATGAGGGTAAGGATATACCTAGGACACAAGTGTTCAAAATTACTTACTGGAAGAATAAGGAGATAGGGTATCAAAGGATCTCAAAAAAGTCAACCACTGAGCTAACAGCCTAATTGGCTAAAAGCATGGATTGTGTTAATCACATGGCACAATGGTTTATAAATTACTCAACAGACTCCCGGCTGATGAAATTGGTGTGCTGTCTAAACCCAGATTATGATAATGAATACAGAAGAGCCTGCATTAATATCACCAAGAATTTACTTGACAAGCATTTATTTAGTGGTTAATATATGTCAGGCATGATTACAAACAATACGAGTTACATTTCATCCTTGCAAGAATCTACAGATATAGCCGTATTATTATCATTCCCGCTTTACAGATTAAAAAAAAAAAAAAATGGAGATACAGAAGGTCTGGGAAACTTTCCCAAAGCTACCAAACTAAAAAGTAGTGAGGCTAGAATCCAAACTCTGGACGTCCAATTTAAATTCTACCTTTTAAACCACTCTGTGTTGTCTCTGTATCCTTCCACTGGACAGATTAACTTTTCAGCAATAGTAAATAAACTAAGAAGTAACACACAATGTTTGGTACTTTGTTATTCTTTTAATCTCTAAAGTAAGCTTTCCTTGCATTTGTATTTATTGTAATGTATAAAGAAAAAGAGAATTTCAAAATTCTGAGTCTAGTTAAGGAAACAGAATGCATATGTAAAAATGAAACAATATGAGGTTAATAGCAATTCATTCACTCATTCCGTCACACTTTGAACTATCAACCCATATCCAACAAATATTTTTTAACTGTTATGTGCCAAACCTAAGCAAGACATTAGAAATGAATGCATCAGTGAATAAGTGAGTTGTCATATGTGCTTTTACAAAGCTCACACTTTATGAGACAGAGGCTAAAGAGGCTAATCTATAGAAAAAGTTATGAAACTGTGATTAATTTTTAATGTAAGTATAACACAGATGTTATGAATATAACGAAAATGTTCCTAGACTCTATATTACAACTTAGAGAAATCTGATTAAGGGGAAATAGACATTGTGGAGAGTGTTTTCTTTAAAAGTGATGAGTATATTATAAAACATAATCAAAACAAAACTCTGCTGTACACTGTAGACTCCAGGTTTATTTGTTTCTTTTACTTTTTAGTTTATCAATGCAGTGCTTCTTAAAATATATTCCACAGAGCACACTGGCATCAGAATCATCTTCAGTATTTGTTAATAATGCATATTTGTTTTTCACTCCATAAATATACTGATTAGAAACCCTGGAAGTGAAGCTGATGAATCTGTATTTTATTAGCTTCCATATTTATCATTTTACAAGCTGAAGTTTAAGAAGCATTGACTTAAACCTCAGCTAAAGTTTATAATGTGTTTAGAACCTTAATATATTTTCTTAATTTTGTGCAGTTTATAAAATATTTAATTTACTTCTGTTAAAAATACAATTTTTGAGTTACAATATCAATGTATACATTTTACAAAATAAAACAAATGCAAAAACAGAAATATAAACACCTACGAAGTCCACTTTAATCTTCCCTATTGCTATTCAAATAATTGAGAACATCCATCTGTATATCCTGTATAACTTGTACATTCCCTTGTCTCCCCCACTGTGTGTGTGTGTGTGTGTGTGTGTGTGTCTTTGTGTGTGGAGAGAGACTAAATCATCATCCCAAATGGCTATAGTGTTTATCGTTTCATGAAGAGTGATGAAAACTGGTCTTCACCAATATTCTTGATTAATCTGATCAATAAAAATGATTCATCAAAGAACTTCAATTTTGCACTTTTAACTAAAATGAGCTTTAATGTATTTTCATATATTATTGATTATAATTCTCCCTTTTCTTGCTTATTTTTAGTTATTTTCTACTTACGGGATCTTTTTTATCAATGGGTCATATGTGTTCAACTGGTTTTTACAATTTCTAAGGAAGATGATCATAACTACCATTCTCAGATTGTGTTGCATTTCCTAAAAGCTGATGGTAATTGGATCTAGATGAGAATAAATCGATTTTCCTTTTTCCCAATGCAAAGAGTTTAGAGGCATTTACTACCCAGCAGGCCTTCTAACATTAAAGGTCTTTTATGGTCAAAAACAGATTTGAGACTATAAATAATAATTATGGCAATGATGATAATACATATAGCCAATATTAAATTTGAGTGTGTATGTGCTATTTCTTTTGGGCATACATTCAAGATGCTAACTGAAACTAGCATATTTACAAGTAAAACACTACTTTGAACACAAACACATACATAGTCCTGTATTTAAAGAATACCTCTTATGGGTTATTTGCTATGAAAGAAAGAAGACGTCTTCTTTGGAGGGGGTTTGAGAGAACTTCATCTCACAAGCAATGGAGTAAGAGAGGCAGCTGTCTTCAATCCTGGGTTCATAACCTCAGGAAAGACAGCTGTTGGGGCGTTTCTCATTGCGACTCCTGCCCTCAGCAAACACATTTGATGTTCATTCATGTTCTCTTGGCTGTAAATACTCACAGCCATCTGTTAGGATGGCATGTTGCCTGTTTATAAGTCGGAGAGCCTGTCTCACTAGGAAATGGGTGCCAAGTAAATAAGTGTTTGGTTGGGTAGCCGTGTAAGTCTTGCACTGAAATTGTTATAGCTAGACCATACTCTGTGACAAGTATATATTATTTGTGTGGAGGTTTCTTGTTTTTGTTTTTTTCTCAAAAACCTATTTTGTATGATATCTACTTTATTTTTTTTTCTATTTTTTTTTTTATAAAACAATATATTTAGTTTAACACAGCATGGAGAGCTGCTCCGTTCTATAGCTGCTACTTGTATTTTTTAACATTGTATGTAGACAAACAGTAGACTAGTCCTGCCTTTTAAAAATAACCACTGCCGGTATATTTGGTAATATTTCCCAGTACTGTTTTGCTTTTATATATTATTTCAGTTTTATAATATTAGTTTATAGAATCCTGTCTAATATCTTAGAGCTGCTTTTATTCTTTAGCTACATTTCAGAGCTATCGTTCAATAAGCACATATGCTTAGATGTTGGCTTAAAGCAAAAAACAAGACTGTTATTTATGTAGAATGCAATAAAAATGAGGAAAGTCAGTGATCTCTATGCTATACTTATGGCTTAATAACTATATAGACAAGAAAAAAATATAAGAATTTTCTTAATATATCTTTATATGTGGCCCTTTATTTAACTTAGGAAGTAGTTTTCTAAAAGAACTATAATTCTCAAGTGTATAATAACTATGAAGAAGGCATTTTTAAAAATGCAGTTGTACTCATTTTTTATAGCCTTAAAATATAAATTCAACAACAGATGATTATTTAAAAACATCCAATCTACCTATTTTATGTTCCGGTTATGATCATAAATATACTTCCTAATTTAGAAGCCCATATCTAAAATAGAAGGAAATCAATACCACCACTGGTTGCCACACCATTCATAAACCAGAAGTTATAAAATGAACTAAGCAGGATCTATCAGAGGCAGTAGAGGAATGCAGTGAACCCATATTAAAGTCTTAAATTCAGATATCTCCTGTTAGCAATGTCTTTTTGATGGGAAATAAATGGAAATGACCACGATCCCCACAATCTATATGCTCTTATCAGTTCCCTACCATTGCTAAGGATTCCAAGTGCATGTCTGCTAGGTTTCCAGGCAAATATACTCATTATGATCAGCAAGGGGTCTGACTTCAAATCCCTATGCAGGGTCTTTCTGAGTGAAATGGGACTTGAAGGCTTGAGCATTCCATTGCCCTAATCTGGAGACAGAGACAGTCCCACGCAATCTATTTGTTTGGTGATTTACCTTAGTGCAACCTAATTCTTTCTTTACTACTCCCTGATGACAAGGATGTTTCCCCTTTAACTATGTTGCTCACATTCCTATGAAGAGCAGCAGTCTACAAAATTATCCAATGGCCTAAGAAAAATCCAGTACAGAGCAGTTCCATTTAACCCATTTTTACTTCTTAGAAGCTCTCAGTCTCATGGGTGGTATTATTTTATTTTTGAAACATTCTGTTTTTGATCCCTTTAAAAACTCTTCCATCTTCCTTCTGAAGGTAAAGGGAAGACCAAGTCTTTAGTTCTTCCTAAAATTAGAGGTATAAAAAGAGATATCCAGAAGACATTATTCTATAGTTCAAGTCCTTTGGCAAAATAAAGTTAATTTACACTGAAGAGGGACAACAAAGAGATTTAATCAATATGAACAGACAGAAGCACCAGGGCATTTGTCACAGAAATTTACATAGGAAATCAGATAAAGGGAATTGGATTGGAGGTAATGGCTCAGGAAGGAATTATTTTAAAACAGATTTTCATGCCAAAGGGTCATGCTGAGCAATTGTGAAAAAGAGAGTGGGTTCCTGTATGTAAAATCAAGGTAGAGTTGAAAGTGTGTAGGATTGAAAGAGATCACAGAAATTTAAATGTCTATGTATATCTTCAGTAGAGCTAATGCCGTCTTTTTTTTTTACCATATTTTTTTCGAAATACCTCCAACAATTTCTTATACCTCTCTTACAAACTCAATTCCTCGTAATGAATTAGGATTTTTTTTTCATTTTGGAATCATTCATTTAGTCGTTCTTTTACTTATTTGCTCACCCCATTGACACCCTGTCTGATGTGGGTATTGGTTGGAGTTAGAGGAAAGATTTATATAATGATCAATGAGACACCAAAGAGGGATTTCTAATTGTGTAAGGGAAAACAAACTTGTTAATTTGCTGGGGTTGACGGAATAATGTACCACAAATTGGATTTCTTAAACAACATACATATATTGTCTCATAGTCTGGAAGCCAGTAGTCCATGGTCAAGGTGTCGGAAGGACTGGTTCCTTCTGAGGGCTAAGGGGAGAAAGCTGTCCTCTGCCTCTCTCATAGCTTCTGCTGGGCTGCTGACAATCTTTGGAGTTATTTGGCATCTGCTTCATCATTTCAATTGCTTCCTATTCACTTGGTATTCTCGCTGTGTACATGTGTCTATTCAAATTTTCTCTTTTTATAAGGACACCATTTATTGGATTAGGTACCCACTTTACCAAGTATCAATATGAGCTCATGTTAACTAATTACATCTGCAATCACTCTATTTCCAAATAAGGTCATAATCTAAGGTACCGGCGGTTAAGATTTCAGTTTATGAATTTGGGGGAACACAATTTAATTCCTAATAAAAACCTATCACCATATTACATTATTATCATAATAATACTGTGCTAGTTCTATAGCAGCATAGGGAAAGGGATGACTAACTGACAGGGAAACTAGGAAAGGCTACACAAAGGAGGGGATAATTGAGAATGTATTGAAGCATGGGTATGCAATCACCAAGTTCAGAATGACCATATGAATTCCAGGTAGTAGAAATAGAATGTGAGAATACATAGACGTGTTAAAAGAGTGAAGCCTGATGGTGAATCAATGACACATCTAGAGACCTTGGGGCAGAAGTGGGTGAAGATAGAATATTAAAAAGGAAACTAATAAGCCATGATACACGTGATTAGGGAATACATCAGCAGCTGCTCTGAAGTATGTAGAAGGACACCTAATGCAGACTGGAATTGCCAGGAAAGTCTTGGCTTTCATTCATTCATTCATTCAACATTTACTTAGCATCTACAAAATTCCAAGGCCAATTCTAATTGCTAGTCTCACATCAGTGAATAAGATGGTGACTACTTCAGTCTAATAGAGCTAAACATAAATAAATAAGCAAGAGAACATATGAATTGACATAAGATGATAGTTCTATTGACATGTGTAAAACACAGTAAGAGGGATGGAAAGGGGAATTAGGTACAGTGAATTTTGATATTTTATACTGGGTGATCATAAAGAGCCTTACTCATGAGATGGATCTGGAAAATCAGTACAAAGAAAGAGATGGAGCTGGTCATGTTGCTGCTTGTCAAGCAAAGAAAAAGCAAACACAAAAGCCCTGAGGGGAAAGTCTGCATGGTATTTTAGAGGAAGAGCAAAAAAGTCCTTATGTGGCTGAGCCATATTGATTAACAGCAGTTAAATTGAGAAAGTTGGGGTGGGAAGCAGGGGGTGGAATATGTAGGGACTCAGAGGGCTAGGAAGGACTGCATTTATTTCTGAGTGAGAAAGAAATCCAATGGAGGAAGGTGTATGTATTAGCATATAAGTAATTTTATTGGAAAATATATCTCGACAACTATCTATCCATTCATCCATCCATCCATCCATCCATCATATTATAACAGGATCGTTCTTGCATTTTCATTGAGAAGACTTTATGTTGGATTGTGGTGGAAATTGAGTGAGAAAATTGGAGGCTGTTGCTATATATAATCCAAGCTATGGAGGCTTGATCAAGGGCATTAGAAGGGGCAGGAATGATTAAAGGGGAGATTTTACATTTTGCTGAATATATTTTGAGGTGCAGCCAACAGGGTTTATGGATAGATTAAATGTTTGATGTGGGAAAAGTAAAAGATAACAAATGTATTTTTTTTGACATGAGAAAGACAGGGTGTGGTATTTTTTTTTTTGTTTTTTGGGTAGGGAGTAGTTGAGGGAGATCAACTCATATGACAACAGAAGGAAGGCTACACACATGAAGAAAAACAGGTAAGTGGTAGACATGCAAGTTCTCTTTCGATTGCCTCTATCTGCTCAGTGAAATGGGAGGTGAAGTCATGAGCTGAAAGTAAGGATAAGAGAATAGGTATTAGAAATTTGAAAAAGAAAAGTGATGAAATAGTCATCCAGGAAAATGGCAGAGTGAATGGATTGAGGACCACAAAGCTTTGAGAGACAGAACTCTTGAGACCAATTTTCATGGATGTAAAGTAAGACCAGCCAGCATGTTTGTGTGTATTTTGAAAATTATATCCTGGAACATATAAATAATAATGGAAAGGCAGATTTATCAAGCAAGTATGATAAAATAAAATTGAGACAAAAGGTCCTAGAATGTGTGAAAGTACTTGTCTCAATAATGGACCTGGAGCCTAAACTGAGACAGAAGAGGAAAGAGAACATGAGGTGGCTAAAAGGAGACAAAGAAATCTTTGGATCAACAACTTGGTATTGTGAAATGTTGAGGCTGTTGACAGAAGAGAGAGTAAATTGAAAAGAACGAAAACCAAGACTGGTATCCATGAATTCTGAAAACACTTCCTACTGGTATGAGTTTATGCATGAAAGATGCACTTTTAACATAATTTATAAAACAATAAAAAAATCTGAGATATTAAATGCTGACCATAAGGAAATATTTTCACTATTTTATGTCCACATATTGAGATTTTTCCCATTAATAAAATGATTATACAAATATTTTGAAATAATATGAGGAAATTAGGCAACAGACAGAAGAAAGAACTGTTTACATAGTGATTTCAAAGTTAAATACATTACAGCTTTAGTGGAAAATACACACAGATATTAGTTTATCTTTTTACATAAAAAATTTCCCCTTTTTATATTTTTCTTGGATCTATCAGCACAAAGTATTACTTGTAGTATGTTCAGTAGTAGTTTTCCAATTTTAGAAATCCAAATCCAGACTTGCATTTGGCTGGTTATGTTATATGAGGAATAACCTTGTGGTGAAGCACATTGAAATCATCCTCAGAAAGTTTTGGGTAAAATTCTAAACACTGCATAAAAATGCAAAGTAATACAGTGTTCTAGAGGCATGAAAACAGCTTTGTTCTATAAACTGGAACAAGCCTTCAAGGCTCAGAAACCAGGCATCTTTACTATGATTTAGAATATGAACCAATTCATAAAAAGCAACAAACTATAAAGTCATAAACATTAATCTTCAGACTGAAAGCCCAGAGTACACCGAAGTAAGAATAAATATGCAACAGTATAAAGTATAAAAGTTTAGAAATATAAAGTTTAAAGATACCTCCTTATACATTACCCTATATAATTTCTTTAATGGAAAAACAAGTATGCCTTTCATTTTAACATTAAATAATAATGTAATATATTCCTTATAACATGAATTTCAATATTCATTAAGTACAAAAATATAATTATCTTTAAACTATATTTTAGAATAAGGGTGTCTGATGCATTCTTTTCCTTGATTATTTCATGCATTCCGAATATTCTACAGACTGTGTGATATGAATTATATGAAGTGAATTTTGACCAGATGATCACTTTAAACTCTAAAATACAAATATTATTAAGACACAATTTGCTCTTTTTAGACACTGCAAACTCTTTTTTATTTGACCATGCCCATATTTTTACTGTTATATTCCTCATAAGATGATAAATATTATCATGACTAGTGTATTCAGTTGCTACTGAAAAGATAATATGTGATAAAAAATCTTTACAGTGTGAGATATGCTGGAGATAGTCTTTTGTTTTGTAATGGCAGCAGTTATTTTCAAGATTTGTTAGGGTTTATACTGCTGAGGATTTTATTGCTTGGCCTTTTTTTTATAAGCAGATCCATTTTTCTTTCCTTAACTTGTGCAATGACCACTTATTATAAGGGTTGCTATTCAAAACACTGATGGTCAAACCAAAAAAAGCAGCAATCAGTCAATGGTGAAATATAAGATTTGCAGGGTACCAATTATCATCCATGCCTCTCTCTCTCTCTCTCTCTCTCTCTTTCTCTCTCTCTCTCTCTCTCTCTCTCTCTCTCTCTCTCTCTCTCTCTCTCAATATCGTGTGTGTGTGTGTGTGTGTGTGTGTCTGTCTCATTTTCTCTCTCTCTCATTTTCCATCTCTCATATGCATAATGATTAAAATGCCCCAGTTACTTCCTCTTCATGTTAAAGCACTTGTTAAAGAACAAATATTGAGAAATAAAGCAAACTTCTATTATCCTGCCAAGAACTCTACTTTAGACCTATGCCTGGGCCAAATGCACAATTCAAGGAGTTTTTGTTTTCTGCTTCTGTGAAGGGTGATGCCGTCGGTGCAAGGATTTTCTTTCTAAGTGAGTGAAAAAGGAAATAACAGGAACAAGTCACCTTAATCGCATTTATTCATCTTATATCACAGTTTTCTAAAATCTGGACGTAGTAGGCCTGTGCATCAACATTATGTACAGGATTACTTATTATTATTACCACTTTACCTTGTAAATGTTTTGATGTTTCAAAATGCATTCACATTCATATTCCAGTGAATTACATATTATGGCTATCAATAAGCAATGAATCTGTATAGATTGTTTCGTGATCTACTCCATCCAAGTTTAAGTAACAAAATACCTCAAACATAACATATTAAAATCTCTTGCTGACTTTCTGGTTGCTTCTTTAAACTATACTTTCCTCAAGAGAAGAAGCTACATTTTAATTAGATTTTCATTACAGTCAGTGTTACATTTTTTATAAATAGCCAGTAGATCATAACTGGAGAAACAAATGAATTAACCACTTGGGGGGCTAGGAGGATATGGGTCGAAAATTAGGTAAGTGTGATGGAGTGGGAGGAATTACATATCCAGATCCTGGGAGATTGCCTATGGAAGAAAGAAAACACAATTAACAGTGAGGAGAAAGATTAATAAACAGAAAGAAACCACTGCAAATTTTAGAGTTTTTTAAACATAAGGGGTATAAAACAGAGAATGAGGGACCAATAAGCAAATATCATTTTTGTTGTAAATTAGTCTAAGACCGATTCTGCTTAAGATGGGTTCAGGATAGAAATTTCTGGTGCAATAATGGTAAATAGCTTACATATTTATGAACTTTACAAATTGAAAAATGCTGCATGAAATCTCTGAGTATACCCATCTTCTTATCCAAAATGTATCTGGAGCTACTGGCAGGGATCAAAACAGAGGCCAATTCAATGGGGTTTTTGCCTATATTCCTATGGCAAATAAAACAACTCTTATTTTATCTGAATTAACTATAAATTTAAGGTAGAAATTTTATTTTATTTATTTATTTTTATTTTAGAAAGGGCATTGTGCACCAAAAAGTTAGAAAACCACTGACTCACGTTTCTTCTATCTCTAACATTCAAATTAAAACGGATTTTTTTTAATGCTTTAATGGGAAACTTGTGCCTTTTGCTTTAATTGCAGAAGGACAAGGCTAAAGATGTTTTAAGGGGAAAATAAAGGCTTTGATTTCCACAGGGTAAATTAATATTCCAAATTCACAGGCATTTGCTTTCTTGTAAAGAAATAGCCTCTTCCTATGCCTGTTTAAAAACCTCTATTATTATTTCACACTCTGCCTCTGATAGATAGAAAACCAATACCTTTCTCACCTGACCTCGCCACTTCAGAAAATGACTCCTAGTGAGGTTGGGTGCCTTAGTAAGAATCATACCAAAAGTCAGAATTTCAGCAGGCATTCTTGATAGCCCATCTTTTGTTTTCTCTGTCAGCCTGAACTCTCACCCATGAACAAAACGCAAGTTTGCTGCAAACTCCATCTGTTCCTTAAATTTCCTTTTTAGCAGCAGGAGCTATGTGATAAATTCATTTTGGCAACCTTAACGAAACTGAAAGCTTGTACTAAGAAGCAAAATTGGGCAACTAAACAGAAAATCAACTAAATTAAAAAATTTAACAAAATACTAGCACGCTTGTTTAAGTTGTATTTATATAGAGGTCTCCAGGATCCTTTATAAATGGTAATTAGTTGACCAGAATGTACTGAGAGAGGTTATCTTCTTTAGTTACAATTTAATGTCAGGTTAGGTAGGAACCCTACCTTTTCAAGTTAGAAGTATCTATATTTGTTTAATGGGGTTTATTCTGCATCAGAAGGTATATTGGTTGATGTTTAGGATGGGCTATAGGAGTCAATCTCCTACATTTGCTATCTTACCCTTGTAAAGGGATTAAGTTTTTTTTTTTTTGCAAGTTGCAATTAACATCATATATAATAAATAATAGAACATGAACATAACACACAATAAAAAAAAGCAAATGCCTCATAACCATGTCTCCGTCTTTAGATTATAACCTGAATTCAGAAGAGCCAGTTGCTGTTTTAAGTTTCAACTTTCAAAAGCTCAGTCACATGTATCAAATTGAATATGATGTCTGGTGTTCATGAAGATGCTCCTCCATTAGTGTACTAGTGGGATTGCTGGCTTTGCACAATAATAGAAACTCTATTACAGAAGGAATTCACTGGTGTCTGTGATTGTGGATATCAGAATGTAGAAATGTCCATCCTTTTTGGCCATCCTTTCCTTAGAATGTTAGTGCCAATTCAGGGAAGATTTCTTACAGAGTGTCTACTGATTACGTTACCATTGCTGCATTATTGGTAATGATAAAAGGTTCAAAGGAGAGTTTCTCAGGCCAAAACAGTGAAGTAGAATTATTAGTTAAGGTCAATGAGTCACCAAGGACTACATCTTGTCAAACCAATGGGCAATTTCTGTTTTCTTCCTACTCACATTCAAACTTCATTTGAGATAACTGACCAGTCCCTCTTTCTTTGAATGCTATGTTCTTCAGTTCTCTGAGACATTATGACCCAGTTTCCTCTTACTCATTCTCTGTTTCATTTGTTTCTTTACTGTTTTTTACTCCACTATCAAACATGCAAATATTGAAGTGTGCTTTGTTCCTTGATGACTTTCAGGGGGCCAAGTCTGAACTTTCCCATGAATTCTAGAGTAGTATAACAATAGTCGATTTATACCATGGAGATAGATGTCTACCAAGCATCTCGACACTTCAGTTGTTGATTCTTCACTTATATCCCCCACCCATACATTCCCCTCACATTGGCACCTCCTCATTATTCAGGCCAAGAGTCTAGGGGTCACTTTGCCCTATTATTTTTCCCTTTTCATTCTTTATCCAACATATAAATTTTTGTTGACTTGATGTCTAAAATAGATCCTCAATCGGATCTCTTACTCTCTTAAATGTTATAATCCTATCCACGTTACCATGAGCTCTTACCTGAACTACTTACTGCAAGAACTTTTGTACTGAACTCCCTGACCGTACTCTCGCCCTCACACAATTCAACTTCCATTAACCATATTAAATCATATAAGTCACTGCTTAAATAATAATAAAAAAATCCAGTGGTTCCGTTATATACTATGAATAAAAATGAAATTGTCTAAAACATTTTAGAAGGTCTTGCATTAACTACTCCTCAGCTAAGCAACACCTCAGCTGGCCTTCTTCCTGTCTCTGAAAATGATCATGAACATTTTTGTGTTATGACCTTTGCATTTTATATGCTTTACATGTTTACTTCTTAGAAAGCTCCCACACTTTCCCCATATCTTCAGATAGCTTTCTTATCATTTTCATCTCAACTCAAATATCAATCCTTCCCTGATAATCCAGCTGAAATACACCTCACACATTCTCTATTATATCAATCTATTTTGCATACTTCATATCACTTATCACTATTTTTTTGTTTCTATGTTTTTGGGTATTTCCCCCTATTAGCATGGCATGCTTTACCACTGTATTCTTTGGTTCTAGAAGAGTATATATATTGATTGAATGAATAGAAAAAATTTATGAATAATTTGGGAATTATATAGAAATCATATAGAATCTCTGATTCCAAGGTCAGTAAGTTTAGTGCCTATATTTTTTTCTATGCAGTTTATTGTTTCAGGTCTTACACTTAGGACTTCCATCTATTTTGAGTTAATTTGGGTATATGGTGACAGATGGTAGTAGCTTCATTCTTTTGATGTGGCTTTCCCCAATTTTCCTAGCATCATTTATTGAAGAGGCTTTCTTTTCTCCATTGTATGTTTTTGGCTCCTTTGTCAAAAAATACCTACTCATATATATGTGGGTTTATTTCTGGGTTCCCAATTCTATTCCATTGGTCTCTGTGTCTGTTTTTCTGCCAATATCATGTTGTTTTGATTATTGTCACTTTATAGTATAAACTGAAGTGATAACTTTAGGATTGTTCTTTTTTTTTTTTTTTTTTTTTTTTTTAGCTGAGTCATCCTGCCACCTGTTGGCAACTCAGCAGCAGCTCAGCTCCGGCCAGGAATCGAACTGCTGTCACTCAGAGCTCAAACTCTTGAGCGAGCTCTTAACCAGCTGAGCCACTCGGCTGACCCTATGCTTGTTCTTTCTTGTTAGGATTACACTTTGGCTATAGGAATGAAATGATTTAATTTTTTTTTAATTCTAAGCATACAGTATTCTCCCTTCTGTTCATTCCCTGCATGATGGACTCCTACATTTAATCTTCATGCTTGATCATCTTGCATGGTCCAGTCTTTGTACTTCAAGTGTAGCTTAAGGTCCTCACTTAGAAAAACTTATCAAAAATTCTACTTTACCATGTTCGGGTTTGCTAGAAATGAATATATAAGCGACCAAGTAAGTTCCTATCTTCCTTATTTTTACCCCACTGCCCAACCTGCAGGCACTCCTACAAGACTTGGGGCCAATTAAAGCAAGTTCCTCTTTTGCAGAATCATTTTGGGGGCATCCTGGTGATGCTAAGCAGTAAAAAATCTTTACGTAAGTCTTGTATTGCTACACAACTTTATCCGGTTCACAGGGTGCCAGTAATTTGCATAGGCTTCTACACCCTTTCCATTGCCCTTGCTAGATTTCTCTTCCTAATGAAAAGCTTCAAATACGTTACTCCCAGAACTGGGACTTTTCAGTGTTTCCACAATACATATTACACAAAATCCAAACTCTACAGCCAAACAATCAACACACTGCAAAGTCTGGCTATTACCAATATATGCAGTTTAATATCCCACCACATTCCTCTTCCAGAACCCTCTTTTGCCCTAGTATTGATTATAAATCTCCCAAATCCCAGATGTACTCATAACTAATTATTTCGCTTGTGACATTTTTGTACGATGAATACTCCCCAAACACTAATCCTACCTATAGTGTATCTGGCTTATTATGTTTATTCTCTCAAAAGCTTAGACTGTAAATTTCATGAGGACAGGTTTTTTATTTACATCTTTTATTCCTTACAACATAACAGATTTTTTAAACATACAGTATTTAGTTGCATACATTACCAATTATATCAAGGTATATCTTAAGGCTATCCAAAATGCCTTATATAGTACTTCAAATGTTAATAAATGATTTCTATATCAAAATATTAATACCTACTTTTTAAATGTTAAATGATAACCATATTATATTTTAATTTCCTTGATTTTTGTGTTTATTGGCATTTACATTTGCATGTTTTATTTGTTTCCCTTTGTTTTTCCCTAAATGAGTTTTAAATTGGTAAGGACAATAACTATGTCCAGCATTTTCATTTCATCCCTAACACATTAAATGAAACATTTTATAGAACTTTAAAACTTACCAAACATTTAGAGATAATCTAGTCTTACTAGTCATACAGGTTCATATATAAATACTGAAGTATTGTGGAAAGGGTTGTAACCTTAGTTCAGGTAAATAGTCCTCCATTTTTTGCTGAATCCTGTGTGGTTTTCAAACAGGCAGTTTGCCTCCTCTATCCCGCTTTCCTTCTCTTTCTCTTTTTTGTCTTAATTAGGGTAAAGCAGCAGAGGAGATTTATATCATGATATATGATGTAACTGACCTTGATTTCCTTCATGCACCTGCTACCTTAGCTGCAGAAGTTATGGCTGAGCTCTGCAGCAGACATGACTCATGGCTCAGACAGAGCCCAATGGCTCTATTAGGCTGCTTCTGCTCCATTTTGGTTTCCAATGACTGAGGCTGGGGAATAATTTCCCAGTGCTCCATCCACCCCTGTTGGGCAATATTCTCCTGGTTTGGCAAGGTCGTATTCTCTGACAAGATGAACCCCATAAAAATAACTTCCTGGCAATTCAGTATCCATGCCTCATTAAAACTGAGGGTAACTTGGGAAAATTAACCTTAGGTCCACAAAATGTTACCAGTCATTTCTGCTACATTTCAGCTTCATTCAGGGATGACCCAAGAGCTGAATGTTCTACTGCCTAAAAAGGGTGGAGATATGTTTTGTCCCTCCAGCCTGTAATCATACTTAGAATATGCAATGTTTCCTGCTGACCAAACAAAAGCCGTGAAGGAGAAAATGGATAATTGTTTGAGATCGTCTCACTCTTCTCCCTTATATCTCTTTCTTTCCATAATTTTTCAAGGGAAAGAAAAAGGAATTATTAGAACAATCAGATATGAACAGCAACTTTTAAGTTAAAGAGTGTAGTTCATCTAAATGCTGAGTGATACTTTGTATTTAAAGATAACACATCCAATCTACTGAGAAATCTTTGCTCCAAGTTAGTCTAAGTAGCTTTTAGTGATATGCATATGCATTTTTAAAGAAACATTGCATAAACCTTACCACCATTCTAAGGTTAAACCCTAATGAAATGGAATTTATTGATAACTATGTATTTTTTTGAAACATACTTAATTTGCCAATCTACCTTTTTACCAATTAATATTTCTTTCTCAAATTATCTCTTTGATGATCAAGTGACTGATTTTCCAACTTCCTGCACTATGCATAATGCATTAAAAATAAGATAGTAAAAATGATTATTAAGTTAATTAACTTCTTAAGTCATCATCTTTGTCTTACTTTACTCTTGATCCTATGTCATAGACACAGTGCATGCTCCGGGCAAAAATTCAGCACAGACGGAAATAACTCTTAAGTTTCAAGAAAGATTCTGTATAGGTAGACTTCAGTGAGAATGTATTAATTATTTAAGGAAAAGCTTGGAAGAAGTTTAGGAGTAGCGGCAGATAGAAAGGGATAGTGATAGAGATGAGTTTTGACACATAATTAGCTACAGATAACAAAGGACCCTATGAGTTGTTTTTAAAACATTTTATTTTATTCTGAGTGAAATTGGTAAAACTTTGAAAGGCCATGAGCAAAAGAGTGACTTGATAAAACTTTAGATTTTACTAAATCACCCTAGTCTCTCCTTAATACCCAATCAAGTTTTGGAAAAGTTAAATGATTAATGGTTCCAAGTGATGAGGACGATTAGTGGCAGTCATTAACAGAATATAATCTACAACCTCTTATCTTCTAACAGTAATTTGGCATACAGTTACTTGGTGACAAAATCACAATGTCACCTCCTTCAGATATAGTATTTTAGGGGACTGTGAAGCTTTTTGAGTATCCATAGAGTCAGTTCTCATTCTTATTCTCTCAAAGTAGATTTTTAGAGGAATAGAGAAGTTATTTTAAGGAAATGGTCTATGTTCAAAGAATCTTCAAAGTACCTTAATATTACCTAAAGCCTGTTTAAGACAAAGCAGTCTTTGTTTGACAGAACTAAATCTTTGAATGTGTTCATATGGGGGGGGGACTACAATGTGTAAACCATCTGATTATAATTTAAAATGTTCCAAATATAATTCAATCAATAGAGTCCATAAAGAAACACAAGAAAAGTATTTAACAGAAAAAGGAACCTCTCTGAAACTTCTACTATGGAGCTAACTTCTGATTTCTATATAACTTGTTTCTACTAATTCTTAATAAGATTAGCTGCAGGGTTTGTGAGTAAAGGACAAAGCTAGTTAAACAACATCCAACCATGCACAGTGAATGTGAAATGGGCCCAGAATAAAACATCTGTTCTCACTTCTTACAGACACTTTTTCAATGCAACAATGTTTATTCTGGTAGGTTTTGTTTTGTTTTTTAAGTGAAGCTCAGTTAAAATAAAATAGCATAAATTCTTTGGACAGTCCCTGTTATATCATTCCTCTATTTTCTCTCAGAAAGCTCTATGTCACTGAAAAAAAATAAAAAGTAAACTGAACTAAACTAAAATGATACTTTGTAATGTTTTTCTGGGGGAGTGGTTTGTTGTTGTTCTTTGTTTGTTTGTTTTGTTTTTTTCATTTTCTTTTAGGCCCTGCAGGTAAATTTATATTCATGAACAAGGTAATTCAAGGAGAAAATTAAAGACTGGATAATTTTCTAATCTGTTCAAAACTATGTAAATGTTCAGATTGAGAATCCTGTTTGTTGAAATAGTATTTTAATATCAATGTGCAATATCATTAGTAATTATTTTTAAATGCCTATATTTAAAATATTCCTAATTGTGTAGGATAAATAAAGACATATGTAAATTTTACCCTCAGGGCTATCATTCATTTGGCAATTCATGTATGGAGAAAATAAATAGTTCAAAAGTTTGAAGTAAGCCATATTTTAGAAATTAAAAGTAAACTTTAGATAACTGTCATATTTTAAAAACAAAGTACAATATTATGATGTTAAGTAAGAATAAGTATAATAGGTATAGTTTGACAATTTAAAGCATCCATGATACTTGTTTGGGTTATGGATTAGACAAAAAAGACGGTTATGGGAAATTGGGGGAAATCTAAAAATGGATCTAAGAAAGATAATGCTACTTTATCAGTATTAAATTCCTTGATATCATTGTATTACAGTTTGGTAAAAGGATGTTTTTTAGTCATTGGAGATACATGCTGAAATTACATATGAAAAGGAGAGGGGGGCGGGAGAGAAAGCAAATGTGGGAAAAGTATACATTACAACTTTTTTTAACTTTCAAATTACTCAAAATAAAGAGTTCATAAAAATGTATTTGCTCTCCATATTATCTACAAACAATAGTTATTCCCTATTTCAAGCAGAGAGAGGAAACACATATATTAGAAAAATAAAATTTTTGAAAAAAAATCCAGAGCAAAAAAAAAAAAATATATCAAACAAGTTTTAATAATCAATGCATATTAATTAAATCTCTACTTCAAAACAAGAATACTAAATAAATAAAAGAAGTTACTATTTCTTTTGACCTTGGTTAAAATATTAAGAAGTACAAATCAACATCCTTGTCACTCCAGAATCTAAAATCTAGTATTAAAATATAGAGAATAAAAGTAACAAATCATAAGTATGTAAAAGCATCAATCTGCATAAAACAAAAATTCCAAGGTCAGACAATATTAAAACTAATTCTTGTTATTGCATTATTTTTTTGAAATTTTTTTTATTTTGTAATTTTTATATACATTTTTCCTATATTTTAAAAAAATTTTGCTTTTGTTCTACTGGTCTGGCAAATGAGTTTCCCTTTTTACTCCTCTTTCAGGGCCATCCATATCCCTGTCTCCAATTTTTTTTTGTCTTTCCTATTAAGAGGGAAAATGAGTTTTCAGCTAAATTAGATTTATATCTATACCAAATAAAATATTTCCATTTTCCCTGCAATACCATCTGAAAAATGACTGAACTCCTATTTGACAAACAGCAGTCTTTGAACTGGAACTGAAAATAGAAACTGAATTGAAAAAGCAAAAAATTAAAAAAAGAATATTTAAGATGGCAAACAATAGCTCAAGATAGGTAATAACCTCGGTCTGTTTTAAATGGATTTCTCCACCTATTATATTACAACAATTTTGTAATGTAACCTCAGAACTGCTGGTAAAAGTTCTTTGACATGTAATGGAGAAACAATAATGAATGGAAAAATATTATTAAAGTACAATTTGTGTTTTCCAAGAATAAGTCCAAACTAGCTTCATTTTAATTTGTGATAGTATTATTAGCTGAAAAAATACAGTAACGCTATAGATATTTATATCTGAAGTGAGAAAACATTTTGATGTCATAATGCATTCAGTAATTCATTTCACAGACTCTCAAATTATCCAGGATTTAAAATGGAGAAATATGGATTGATTGCAGCAGAATTTGATGTATTCTTACATAGTTAAACAACTTCATCCAAAGATGGTTGACGTAATTCTCTTGCAATTTCACAGAATCTATCATTTGAAATTGGACATAGATTTACTTTGTGTGGCTTAAGAAAGCAGAATAAGCTAACATTTGAAAGTAAAGGGAGGAAAAGACTTCCTTTAGTTCAAAATAAGAAAATTCTAACAATTAGAATCACCAAAGAGTGGGGTGGGATGTTTTGGAAAGTCAGAAACTCCTACTTGTAAAGTAATCATTTAGAGATTTTTAGTTAGAGATTTTTCAATAGGTTACAGAAATTTCTGCTCTAGGTAAAAAATTTTAATTAGCTAACAAAATCATTTCTTAATTTCATTTCCTTGGTCTAAAAAAGAAAAGCAAACAAATAAACAAAACTCTACAATATAAACCAGGTCTTTGCATATAATATGTATTCACTACTGATAATATTAAATGTCAACATACCAATTTAAAAACAGCACTTATTAAAATAATAAATAATAGATTTATGCTAAAGAAAAACAGCAATGTTTGAGTACACACTGTGAACCAATAGGAATATTTAGCGGATACCTGAATATAAATCTTGTGTATTTCATCTCACTTAGTTTTCACAAGATGAAAGGAAATTTGGTATTTATATTGTCATTTGACAGATGTGGACATTGAGTCAAAAAATAGTTTAGCAGCTTTCCCAAGGTGTCACAGTAAAAACATGGAGAAGCTGGTATTGCAAGTTAAGTAAAACAGGACCTGAAGTTCATGGTTTTTCTATAGCATCGAACGGTTTTATTAATATCCTTAGGTGTCATGGGAGATAAACAGGATTTTCGTACAGATAATATCAATCTGCTTAGGGATATAAACTTATTTAAAAATTCAGCAAACATTATGATTGATAATATTATAAAGTACAAAACAGAAATTAAGCAAATTCCAATGCATGAGGAAGACTGTAATTGCTATGGAGGTCCGAAAGGAGACATCCTTGTAGGCAAGTGTTAATCAGAAAATCTGTTTGGAGGATTAGGTTGGAACCACATCAATGAGCTTCAGTTTATATTCAGATACCATTAATCTAATTATTAATCACTGCAATTTTTCTTAAAAAAAACCCAAAAAACTTGTTCAGAGTGATCTATTCACTGACAATCATGTTTCATGTTAAATATTTCACTGTTCAAGAAGAGGAACATATAGGGCCGGCCGAGTGGCACGTTGGTTAAGAGCTGGCTTGGGACGCCAAAGGGCCCCGGTTCGGATCCCACATATGAGAGCCAGTGACACTGCCCTCCACAGCTAAGATGCTGAACAACAGCTCAACCTGGAGTTGGGCTGCGGTGAGTCGCAGGTGATGGCGTAGGCTGCAGCCCCTGCTGCAGTGGGTTGCCATGGGCTACCGTGTGTAGCCAGCAGCCAGTGTGAGTGGCAGTCCAGAAGCCAGTGACTGATCTGCCTCGCCAGGGAAAAGCGCAATGTTAATACCAACACGGGCCAGTGAAGCAAAGTCCTCCATAACTAGACTGAAGAACAAAAGGACAGCAACTTGTCTGTTCCCCTTCCCCGACTCCCCAATTCTCCTTCCCTCCCCCAATTCCCCAATAAAATTGTTAAAAAAAGGAACATATTGTTTATATGTTATAAACAATGTTTTATACAGCACTTTATAAGACACTTAGATTCACTAGATACCTAAATCAGTACAGGAGATAGCCCCAAAGCCAGGTACCCGTTAGTGATTTTACATGATTGCAGATCAATGCAAAGTATTTGAAGCTAAAGACAATGTTGATGGGAAGAAAACTCAAACTCTCTATACAATGTTTCATCTTAGATATAAGGTATATAAAATTTCTGATCATTCTATTTCTTAATGTAGAATGATATGAGAAAATAAAGAAATAGAAAGTTCTAAAAATAGTTCCTAAGAATATTACAACTTAAAGTAAAACATAACATATTATGTTACATGTTTGAAGGTTAATAGCTATGAGATGGCTGTTTGTGTTTGTCTTGAAAATTTCCAAAACTGTGCTCTTAGATTGATTTCATCAGCTTCCCATATTGATGCATGTGTTAGGCTCAAAGAAGATAAGAATGGTCTATAAAAGTAAAATTGCTATAGATTTTCAAGTATGCTTCAAGTGTTGTAATTATAAATGTTTTTCTGACTCTTCAAATCAGCTCAGTTCCCTCAGTAATCCTGTTCTTTCCTGTATTGAAACAATTTCATTTCTTCAATTCAAAGATATTAATTTCATTTTTTCTATTCCTCTGACAACTAACAGACTTCACCTCAACCAAGAGCGACCCTCCCAATAAAAATGCTGTAACAATCCCTTGATGCAAGAAAGCTCAGAACTCAGACCACATGCATTCAGTTGATTATCAATAAAGGATGGTAAGAGTGGGGAAGTAGAAGGTAAAAAAGTTTTTCTTTCCTTAGCAATTGTTCAACTGCTAAGAAAATGGTACTAAATTTTTTAAAATTACTTTTAGCAGCTTTATGTTTACAGAAAAATGTATGAAAAATACAGTTCTCACTTTCTCTCCTCCCATCCTAGCCTGCCCCATTAACATTTATAATGGTGCATTACATTTATTGTAATTGATGAGCCAATATTGATGCATTTTTAACTAAATTACATATTACATTAGATTTTACTCATCATGTTGTATATTCTTAGGGTTTTGTTAAGTGTATAATGATGTATCCAACATTACAGTATCGTACAGAATAGGTTCACTGCCCTAAAAGCCCCCGTTTGCATCCTTTCCTAGCCTCAAACCCCAGGCAATCACTGATCTTTTTATTGCTTTAATAGCTCTGCTTTTTCCAGAATGTGATATAGTTGGGTGTTGAGTTTTTTGAAATATCATTTTGACAGTTCTTTTAATTGGTATATATAAACGATTTTTGACTGATTATTAATATATTCATATTGATATATACCATATCTGTTCACTGTCCTTATTCCTAGTAATCTTTTTTATTTTTATCTTTCTGTCTTCCACTCTTTTTATGCTTTCTCTAGTGTTAAATGAGCATTTTACATTATTCTATTTTTCCTTTATTAGCATATCTTATTTTTTTTTTAATTTTAAAATTTTTTTTTATGGTTGCCCTTGAGTTTTAAGTATACCACTAATTCAAGTCCTCTTTCAAATAAGACTATACACTCCATGGGTAGTTCAAGGAACTTATAACAGAGTATTTCCAATTCCTGTCTTCTATACCTTTAAACATTGTGATCATTCATTTCACTTATGCATGTTATAATCACTGAATAATGGTTGCTATTATTATTTAGAGTGAACTGTTATATGCGTAGATCAATTCAGAATAAGAATAAAATATTTTAAACTATCTTCATTTATTCCTTCTCTAATTTTTTTCTCTTTGTATATCTGAGTTTATGACATCTATAATTTTCCTTCTTCCTTAAGAATTTCTTTTAACATTTCTTGCAATATAGGTCTACTAGCAATGCATCCCTTCAATTCCTGTCTTCGAAATTTTTCATTTCCCTTTACTCTTAAAAGATAATTTTATTGGATACAGAAATCTAGGTTGAGGAGTTTTTGTTTGTTCATTTGTTTCTTTTTTCTTTCACCCTTTTAAGTATTTTGCTCCAGTCTTTTCATGCTTGCATGGTTTCTGAAGAGAAGCTGTATTTACTATTTGTTACAGTTGTAGGGATCAGAGGCTAAAATGTCCCCATATATCCTTGTTTTTATTTCCCCTGATGCCTTTGGGATTCCCAAGAGGCTTCTTAAACAAGGCAGTTCTTTCAGTTGTAGTCCCATTTTTATACAGGAGTCCTGTATAAAATGTGGTGGTAAGGTGTGGGGGAGGGGAAGAATCTTATAGTCATATGATTAGGTCTCAGTATTTAGTGAACCTGTGCCCTTGTCTGTAAACTTCATAATGCTCCTCAGTTTTTGTTTTTGTTTCCTTTTTCCAACTTAGGTAAAAAAAAATGCCTAGAATAGGCTTGAGTTGTGCATATCCCTTCACCCAGGTCAAATAGACTAGTAAAACCTCAGCTGGTTAACCTCTGGTGAAATAGCTTATCTTGAGTGTAGGGTTTGTTAGGAAGAGCAGAATGTTCTAGGTTTTGTTTGTTTGCTTTTCAAAATAGCTACAATTTCTCTCCTCTTCCTTTAGAAACATGGAAATTTTTCTCCCATCTTCATTGTCAAAACCTGGTAGAGCTCCGGGAGATAAAACTCACAAAAGTTTCAAGTCCCTGAAGACTGGGCCCCTCTGGAGTTTTGAACTCTCAAAATTGCCCACACTGAGCCTCCAGCATTTTGTCAATTACCACTGAAGTTTTCCTACTCTTATGTAGGTTCCCACAGAGGTTCTGATTCTCAGGTTATGATTCTCTATACATACCTGTCTATATTTCCAATTTTGGGGCCAGCAGTTTGCCTTATGACCTCAGTGCTCTGGTAGATCTAAGAAGAGTTGTTATTTTTAAGCTTGTCTAGTTTTTTGTTTTGTTTTGTTTTGTTTTTTGGTTTTTATTTTTGTCACTGTTGTTATGTGAATAGGAGTAATCACTTTGAAGTTTCTTACATGCTGAACTAGAAAAGAGATGTCTAAAACATTTTTCTTTACAAGTTTTACATGAAATTTTAGAGAATTCACTACTTATTCTATTGTTGTTTTATGGATAGTTCATTTGCTATAATTCTCATATGCCTGTCCTTAATCCTTAGAGTACTTCATAGGTTCAGACACGTGTGTATGTATACATGCATGTAGGTGGAGAAACAGGGCGAAGTGAAAAAAGAGTAATGCAAAGGTTGAGACAGTGAAGGCAAAAATTGAAATTTGTCCAATTCACTGGGAGAATATAGTAAAATCACAAAGGAGTTACTATGCATGGGTATACACACACACACAGACACACACACTTGAGAATTTTAATGAGGAGAAACTATAATATAATTGCAAAATAGTGAAAGAAATAAACTAGTATAATGCCATTTAATATCTGTAAAACTGTAAAGTTGAATATATTTAATTAGAAACAAAAAAAATCCAAATGATTGCTTTTGACTATGTATTTTAGGAAAAAGAAAACTTTTATTTTAGAATCAAGAATAGTCTACTAAATAATACATTTGGCTGTCTGACATTTTGTCACTTAAGTATTTTTCATTCCTAATATTTAAATTTAATACTTTATAATGTTGAAGTAATGATGTATAAGATTAAAGAGTATTATAAAAATGATTAAAACACATAGGACATTGAGGAACTGTTAAGTAAAAACATAGAACTAAATGCAAATACATATATAAATCGGCTAAAACTCCTTTAGAAATTTAAACTGCATTAGGATTGATTAATCAGGTTCTCTTATTGGCTACTTCTAATTTATACTATAAATGCTATGTCAAATCCTTATGTATTCATTATATATTTTAAAAGATATTACCCCTTGTTATGCTTCATTATTTTATTATGTTAAACTTTAGTGTTAAGACAATACAATTTTATAGTTAAGAAAGCATACATTTAATATGAAAACAATGATTTAATGATAGCATTTATTATAACACTGAAATACTATAGTAAAAACTAAATACCAATGTGATTTCTTAGGATATATAGTAAAAGAGAATTGCTATTATTAGAGAGTAAGTGGGTGGAGACTGAAAAATCTAAAAGGACTGACTTCAAATAGCTATAAAACCTTAGCATTTTCATCTAATTTCCCTGGTTGACAAAATCGCTCTCAATTTGTAAGGGAAATGGACCTGGTTTTTAGTCCAAAGAGATATTAGGGAAATATCTTGGGAAATAGATTAAATCATGGGTATGCTTTAATCAAACTACAAACTTCTGGATTCCTTTATTTTCTCCTCTCTGATTTACCCATATCAGACCATCATACAGATGTACAGTTCCTGGCAGAGAAGCAAATTAATATACCTAAATAAATGGTAAAAGGAATTATTTGGAAATAATTAAAACAACCCTTTACTGGGCCAGTCAGAATACTGAGATACTAATGCTATAATTATATGTAAATTTATAATTTTTGCCCTATATATAATTGTTTTCCTGTAGCTGACATAAAGTTCCCACAAAAGGGTTGATTTAACACAAAAGAAATTATTTCATTGCTCTGAAGGCTATAAGTACAAACAGCATCACCGAGACAAAATGCAGCTGTAGGCAGGGCCACAGGCCTTTTGGAGATTCTAGAGGAGCTGGAGAATCTGTCCCTTATTTTTTCCAAGTTTTTGTGGCTGCCAGCATTCCTTGGCTTTTGGCTCAATCAGTCCAACCTCTGCCTTCACAGTCACATTACCCTCTCCTCAGCTATGTGTGTTAATCTCCTTCTCCCTCTGTTTTATAAGAATACTCGTGATTGTATTTAGAACACACCTGAATAATCCAGAATAATTTCATCTCAAGATCCTTACCTTTATCACATCTTTAAAGAAAATGTATCTTTATACAATATCATTTACAGTTTCTAGAAATTAGAACTTGATATGTTTTTAATTTTGGGTGGCCATAATTCAGCCTAATATATGTATAAATATATGTATGTATACAGGTATGTATGTATGTGTGTATGTATATATAGTTTATTTCAACAATCTTCCAATGTTCAGAGCATTGCCTTCCATCCACTTTTAGGTTTGTAACCTGAGGGTTAAAATGAAGAAACTTGTCTAAGGTAACACAGCTGGTTAATGGCGCATACAGGATTGGGATGTATGCATGTTCTATTTCATAAAATCTTAAACTTGAACATTGTACAATCATTTAGTCTAAGATAAAACTTTGTTTTATTAATAGTTATATGGCTAAAGACAGAAGAGGCCTCAAGCAGTGTAAGAGTGGTACGAACTCTTTCAAACAGGCATAGTTAACTGCCCATAGGTTAGCTAAATTTGAGATATTACTTATGGTTTACCTTGTAATTAAACTTAATTATTTTTTTTACATGGAATATGCTCCAGATATGATTGAAAAGAATGTGATTTTCTTTCTCACTTTCCTAAAAATTGAAATATATCTTGTCTTAGATAGATGGTGATTGTTGATAAAACCTAGAATATGATCTATAAATCCCTTAGGAATATAAAATGTTTCAAAGAATATGAAAAATTTCACCTATTATCCTTATGCCAATTCAGGAGGAAAATGCATTTTAAAAATTGTTTGCATCACAATTAGAGTTTCTGAACAGTAATCTCACATTCTCTCATTGCTCTCTAATTACTACCCAGAAAGCAGATTATGTTCCATTGTGTTCTAAAGTAGCTTTAACTTGCTGGATTGCTTATCAATATAACCAGCTGTTCAATGGTAGATCCAGTGATGACGATGTTTTTAATTGCTTTTTTCATTTGGCTAAGTAAGTTCAGATGGTCACTAATTAGTTCTGTCATGCAGAGATAGTTTTGTTATGAACAATGCAATCAGTGTTTCATTGAAAAGACAACTGTCGTAAGATCAACACTGCTTAATTATCCCTATGAATTCATCCTCAGTTTCTTTATTTGTTATAGCTGTCATGAGTAAGGTGACAGGAATTAAACAAAACTGCAGCTTAAAAGTATGCTTCCACCAGTGCATATAATGATTCCTCATTTTCGCCTGCTTAGAAGCATTCAATTGAAACAAGTCATAAAGACTTATTCTTTATTAAAGTTTGTGCAATGCTTTGGGACACGATAAATTATACAAAATAGTAACATATGAAGTTAAAATATTTTGGTTTTATATCACATTGTAAACTGTGCAAATTCCTTAAAGTTAACCCATTTTGTAAAGTAGCGATTCTTCGCAAATTAATTGATGGCATTTTTTTCAAATCTAGCCAAACAATACAAAATAGTGAGGTGTCACAAAATGAATAAAAATATGTACATTTTATAATATTTTATATAATTCTCTTTAGTTCCCACTTTACAACTTTCTTAGAATGTACTTGTCTTTCTGCATATAAAGAATACAAGAGGATTCAAAACTACAAAAGAAAAATTTCAATATGCTATATACCTCAAGACAAACTTTTATCCCCTATTCTGTTTTCACTCTTCTTAGTGAGTATTCCCATTCTTAAAAGGGAAAATAAAACAAAAGTCTGTACAGGCAAATGTTACTTAGTCCATTTTAAACTGTAGAACATATCGTTATATATCTTTCTGAGAGCGAGGTATAAACTTAAGCTTCCTATCTGATGTTTTATTTTGTTCAACAAACTTTCCCCTTGTCTTGTCACAGAGCAACTTCAAGAACTCATCAACACCAATAACCCAGCTTTTCATACACATATTCTCATAAGATAAGAAATCTTAGCTAAGAATTTGTTATTAGTATGGAGAAATATATTTTTTACATCAAATTGCAATATATTGATTCTGAAATCAAAATAAAAAAACACATTTCTTCTAATATTTAAATTATTTTTTATAATTACTAGCCTTAGTAATTTTTTTTTACTTTGAACATCAATGACCATATACTCCATTATTTTTCATCAAGCTTATATGCCTTTTTAACTCTAATATTTTCTCAAATATTTTCTATTTTATTGTTTGAAATGCAAATGATTTTATATTATTGCAAACATTATGATATTCCTCTTTTAATATATTTTATAAATGGAATTAAATTTTATGTAAAATATAAATAACATTTACTATAAGCTTAAGTCTATCTATCCAGCAAAATAGCTTTAAAAATGATTCTAGGTCTAGGAAAACTTGGGTTTTTATGTTTCATAGAGGTTTTCTTCAGATATTGGCTAAATCCTAAGCTTGGAACAAGTGGGACAAGAATTCAGGAAACACAGTGGAGCCCCGCTTTTTGGAGCCTGCCAAATCAACAGAAATTTTAGAGATCGCACAATGCTGAGATTTGAATCTTAGCCAGAAAGAAAGAAGGATATCAGTGAAAGTGCTTTTTCATTTATTTATTTATTTATTTATTTATTTATTTATTTATTTATTTTAAACAAGTTAGAAAGGTCTTATACTTGTGGTATGAACTACATCTAAAATTAAGGTCTATTATAGGAATATTGGCAAAACTGAGATTGATCCACTCAGTGAATCCAACATTAAGAATTGACAGGAGCAAAGCAGTCTAATTTCATTCCCGAACAACACAATGCTTTACAGAGAATAATAATATAATCTAGTTAATATAATCTAGTACTACTCAAAGTGTCCTTTAAGATGTTCATCAGTCATTATAATTTACTATATATGTGAAGCAGGCAAATGTAATACTTAATCAAGAGAATAAAAGTAGCCACTAGAAGCAGATGCACAAGTAACGCATATGTTAGAATTAGCAGAAATAGTTTTCAAGTGATTATTCTACACATTAAAATATTTAGAGGTAAATGTGGCAAAATAAGGGAGGATTCAACACAGTAATAACTATAAAAACAAAGGTATAGAATTTAAGTTTCTGAAATTCTAGAATTTACTATCTGAAAAAAAAAACACTTTTTAAGTTTAACAAGAAACTAAACACTACAAAAGAAAGTATTAGAAAATGTGATAACAGGCCAATAGAAATGACACTTATTAAAGCAGGAGAAAACAAAAACAAAAACGAGTAAAGGAATACATACAAAATGACATCAAACTATGAAATTTACATAATTGGAATGCAAGAAGCAGAGAAGGGTGAAAGGGAAAAAGAAGTCTGTAAGAGAATAATAAATGAAAAAATAATTTATGTAAGTTTTCTACATACAGTTCTCCAAATCACAATAAGCCCTGCAAAATGCTAAACATAAACACACACACACACACACACACACACACACACACACACACACACCTTCTAGCCATAAGCCATGTTACAGTTAGACTGAGAAAACTTGAGATAAGAAAGACATTTAAAATCAAATATAGAAAATGATACATTAAATTCAGGGTAATAATAATAATAATTATAATAATATATTTTTTTCTAGAGAAAACAGAAACCAGAAGGTAATGAAATGATATCATTAAATTGGGAAAGAGGGCTAAAAACAAACAAATGTCAACCTTAAATTATATACCTGATGAAAATATCTTCAAATATGATGGCAATATGAAAACACATTCAGACAAAAGAGCTGAAATAACCCATTGCCAGAAAACTCGTATCACAAGCAGTACTAAAGAAAGTTCTTACTGAATTAAAATAATACTGTATATGCATTCAAGAAGGAAAGCTATCACCACAAAGTTAAAACAAAAGTTGAGAAAATTATAAAAGTACAAAGCAAATTAAAAAATTTATAGTAATAGATTTTTTTCCCAAACCCAACTAATCAAGTAGACAATTAAAAAACTAAGAACAAAAACTACATGGCCAAATTTGCTTAACAATAATCCAGCATGTACTTTGACCACCAAAAATTACTTTATATGTGCCAAATCATATGCTCATATGCTTTTTTTAAAAAGCTATAACTATTTTTAAAACCACTATGAACAGTTTAAATTTAACAAATATGAACAATTTTCTCATTGCTCACTGAAACATTTACACAATTATATAATATACTGCACATATATGTATGTGTGCTGTGTGTGTGTGTATTTGACTTAGTTTGATAGTGCCCATGCACTCTGGCTCTGAAACAGGACTACCTGGGTTTGAAATCAAACTTGGGAGTGGTTATCTAATGGAGAAGATTGCGTTTAAGGGAGATACAGGTTTGTTATGGGCTAACTCGTATCTCCTCCTAAATCTGTATGTTGAAATCCTAACTTTTAGTACCTCAGAGTGTGACTGTATTTGGAGATACAGTCTTTATATTAATAGATGTAATTAGACTAAAATGAGAGCACTAAGATGTTTCTTAGCACAGTATGACTGGTGTATTTATAATAAGAAAATACTAGGACACAGGCACACAGAAGGAAGACCATGTGAAGATGCAAGAAGAAGATGGCCATCTACAAGCCAAGGTGAGAGGCCTTAGAAGAAACCATCTCTGCCAACACCTAAGTGTTGGACTTCTGGTCTCTAGAATTATAAGGAAAATTCATATTTTGTCACTTAAGCCACCCAGTCTGTGGTATTTTGTTGTGCCAGCCTTAGCAAATTAATACAATAATTATGATATTTTATCTGTATAATTTCCTTTCTCTGAAAGTTTTATAATAAAGGATCATTATTTAATAGTTGTGTAACTGTTAAAAGCAATGAAAAGCAGAAAACATAAGCTAGAATCAGTACCAATTTCTTTTTTTTTAAATTTTTTTTTTAATTGTTAGTTTCAGGTGTACAGAACAATGCAATAGTTACCCTTTTCACCCTCACAAAGTAACAACCCCCTTCCCCCCATCACTGCCCTAGTACCAATTTCTAATGTGCTTGAAGTTCTCTTCACCAATCATGAATAATTGTCTTGTGTTCCATTGGCCCATAATCCACTTGTTTACGAAGGTGATGATAGGGGTGGGTGTTTGTATAAAAACAAACTAAACTATTGTTGAACTATGGTCCTCTAAGTTACAGCTATAATTTGTAGCATCTGGGCCCCATAATGTCTGATTTTAGTTAACCCCAGATTTTTGCTGGATCACCCTCAATTGAAACTGACAATATACATATAAAAATATATGAGAAGTGAAGCATGGTGTGGAGTTACATAGACTTGGCTTTGAAATCCTGTTCTGTAACTTCTGTGAATTTGGTAAGTTGGTTGCTTCCACTCCTTAAGACTAGATTTCCTTATCTGGAAAATCATGGCAATAATTTTTCATGAAAATCATGAAAGTCATACGGCAAACCGTATGAATTATGTTCATATGGTTTAAGAAGGCACAAAACTCAATCATCAGGACTGAAGACTCTGGTACCTGCCTACTTGGATTCTAACCCCAGTCATGCCACATAAAACTGGATAAAAATGTGTAATAGATAAATATATTTTAGGAAGATATAATGAGGTAAACTGACACTAAAACCACAACTATAACAGCAACAACAAAATAGTTGTTCATTGCCAAGAAGGTAAATATGTATTTCAATATTCTAGCCAACAGCATGGATCAATTTAAATATAACTATCAAATAGATTTAATTCAATTAAAAAAGTGTTTATTGGGTGTTCATCAGACATTGTGAAAATAAAAAGTAATACATAAAAACAATCTATCTGAATAGCATGCTAACTACTAATAAAAATGGGTATTCAATTATGTGATTATGTCACTTTGGGTGATACAGACAAGACAAAGCAAAACTTTCAGAGCAATCTATTACAATGAAGACAGAGGCTGGAATAAAACTGAAAGTTTTGCAAAAGTTCTCTGAATTGTGCATGAATATAGAAGGAATTGGGTGGGTTTTAGTAGACCCTGGAACCTACCAAATTTATTACTAATTAGAGAAAAAAAAATTGCAATGAATGGAGAAATGTTCAACTTAACCAGTAGGTACAGGCAATAACAATTTAAAATATGACACAATTTTTCACTTAACAAATGTAGATACCTTAAAGAAATGTTAATGAAAAACCAGGGAATCAGGCATACTCAAGGGCAATTAGTGAAAACATATATAGTAGTTACAAATTTTATGTAGGAAAATTTGCAAGTATTTAGCAATATTTTGTTTACACTTTTTAATTGCCATCTGATTTCGAAACTCTACTTTTGGAAGTATATAAAATTTCCTATGTGGTTTTAACTCAACAGTGTTGTTAATTGTTGTTAATTGCAATAATAACAAAAAGAAACCATCTAAGTCTTCTATAGATATACTTCAGTCATAGAATATAATTCTATAGACCCTTAAATAATAATACACAATGACTTTAGATTTGCGGCATTCGTTTCTATTCATATATTATGTTGAATTAATTAAAAGTTATTATAATGAAATTATTGCAAAATAAATAGAATAAGAACTTATGTTTATGAATGCCTATTACATACTAGCATCTGTAAAATGCAGTTTTGATGTTATTTCACTTAATACAACAAACTTATGAGGCAGATATTATATATGATTATTATTAGCATTCCACACATTTTACATTTAAGTGAACTGAATGATATAGTTGGTACACCTTCTTTCCCAAGCTACACTTTTAGATGTCAGTGAAGCAAAAACAAGCCTAGATCTGACTAGCCTCTAGGGTTCAAGTTCTTCACCAAAACTTATTCAGCAATTAGCTCCAGGCAGAGTTACTATAGGTGGTACTAAAGTTTTATATTGGTTGTCAGAAAAGTCATGATGTATTTTTTCTATGTTTTTCGTTACAAAAATGGGTCATGACTTTTCCAACAACCCAATACTTTGCTTTTTTGTTTTTCTGTTTGTTTGTTTTTAATAAATTGCAACTGGCTTTTCACAACAAAATGGTGAGATAAGTAGACACATGAAATAATACATAAACTAAGAATGACCCCAGAATATCGTCATTAATCCTTGTGTGGGAATTCACTTTCTTCCAAATGGTAAATAAAAAACTAAAATGGGAGATTAACCCCCTCCCACAGGGAGAAACCTGTCCTTTTACCTTTTACGTATCTGCTAGTTGCTAAACAGACAACCTATATACTCTGTGGAAACCTTGAAAGGTGATATTATGAACACTCATACCTGTTTTCATATTTAAGAATAGCTAGATAGTTCTTTTTGCCAGTTTTCTGGCACTACATTTTATAAAACTTAGAATACTTTTCATGAAAGGCCTCTGTTATCAGAAACAGCGTTTGAGTTTTCCTCAGCTTCATTTACACCAAGCCACCCCTAACCATTCATATATTATAGTCATTGTTTTTCTAGTATAGAAAATTAATATCATGAGATTAATTTTATGACATAATTATAATGAAACAGAATATGAACTTTTGATAATATGAAGTTTTTTTCAGCTTTTATTGAGATATAACTGACATATAACATTGTATAAGGTGTCAATGAGATGATTTGATATACATATATAAGGTGTGATCAAAAGATATGGTGAATAAATTAAAAAAATATTACAGTAAAAGACACATGAACATTAATACCCCTCAAAATACTCTCCCTCACTTCGAACACACTTATCCCATTGTTCTTGCCACTTACTGAAGCAGTTTTGGAAGCCCTCTTTCGTGAGTGTCTTTAGTTGCACAGTTGTAGCTGCCTTCATGTCCTGAATCTATTCAAAATGCTTACCTTTCACGGCCATTTTGACTTTGGGGAAGAGCCAGAAGTCACATGGTGCCAGGTCCAGTGAATAAGGTGGATGAGGACACACCATAATGTTTTCATTTGACAGAAATTGCCACACCAGAAGCGATGTGTGACATGGAGCTTTTTGTTATCAAAATATATGGTGAATGCTGCTGCTGAGTGCCATCCGATGGAAAGGCAGAGATCTTCAATACAGAAAGCAGCATGTAGAACCTCAGTTACTGTGTGACAAGTTTCAACTTGTTTGATACAGTTAGTAAGTTGTGAGCTAAGGTTGAGAGAAGGTGTGTTTTTAGGTATGCCAAAAATTATTCTCCATTATGACAACGTTTTGTGTCACGCATCACTTCTGGTATATGGCAATTTCTTTCAAATAAAAACATTATGATGTGTCCTCATCCACCTTATTCACCGGATCTGGCATCGTGAAACTTCTGGCTCTTCCCCAAAGTCAAAATGACCATGAAAGTTAAATGTTTTGAATCTATTAAAGACATCAAGGCAGCCACAACAGTGCAACTAAAGACACGACGAAAGAGGACTTCCAGAACTGCTTCAGAAAGTGGCAAGAATGAGGGGATAAGTGTGTTCAAAGCAAGGGGAGTATTATGAGGGAGATTAATGGTAATGTGTCACTTACTGTAATTATTTTTATTTAAACATTCACCATATTGTTTGACCACATCTCATATATTGTAAAACAATTACCACATAAGGTTAGTTAACACATCCATCAACTCACAGTTACCTTTTAAATTTTTTTTTGGAGTAAGAACTTGTAAGGTATACTTTCTTAGTGACTTTCAAGTATGCAATACAGTACTGTAACTACAAATACCATCTTGTACATTACATCCCCAGAACTTACTCATTTTATAAATGGAAGTTTGTACTCTCTGACCACCTTCACCCATCCGCCCCTGCCAACCAGCAATCTATTCTGTTTATATGCGTTCTTTTGTGTTTTTTGTTTGTTTTAGATTTCACATAGAAGTAAAATCATACAGTATCTGTCTTTCTCTGTCTGGCTTATTTCACTGAGCATAAAGGTCCATCCAGGTTGTTGCAAATAGCAAAATTCCTTTCATTAATTTTTCATCCATTCATCTCTCAATGGACACTTTTTTTGTTTCCATGACTTGGTTATTGCAAATAATGCTGCAATGAACATGAGGTGCAGCTATCTGTTCAAGATAGTGATTTCATTTCTTTTGTATATATACCCAGTAATTCTTTGAACTTTTATATAGTAGTTCTTTTAACTTTTTGAGAAGCCACCATACTGTTTTTCCATAATGGCTGCACCAATTTACATTCCCAGCAACAATGTATAAGGATTCCCTTTTCCCCACATTCTCACCAGCCCTTATCTATTATCTTTCTTATAACAGCCATTCTAACAGGTGTGAGGTGATACTCACTGTGGCTTTGATTTACATTGCCCTGATGATTAGTGATATTGAGTAGCTTTTCATGTACCTGTTCAGTATTTGTTTATCTTTTTTGGAAAAATGTCTATCCACGATGTTTGCCCGTTTTAAAATAAGATTGGTTGTTTCTTTTTGTATGTTTGTTCATTTTGTTTTGTTATTGAATTGCATGAGTTCCTTTCCTATTTGGGATATTAACCTTTTATCAGATATATGGTTTGCAATTATTTTCTCCCATTTTGTAGGTTGCCTTTCATTTTGTTGATTGTTTCTTTTGCTATGCAGAAGCTTTGTTAGTTTGAAATAGTCTCACTTATTAGTTTTTGCTTTTCTTGGTTGTTATATCCAAAAACAAACTGTTGCCAAGACCAATGTCAAGGAGCTTTTCCCTTATAGTTTCTTCTAGCAGTTTTATGGTTTCAGGTTTAAGTCTTTAATGGATTTTTGTTATTAGTTTCAGGTGTACAAAACAATGTAATAGTTAGACATTTACACCCCTCACAAAATGATAACCCGCCTCGCCCAATCTACTACCCCTCTGATATCATATATAGCTCCTACAATTAATCCATTGACTCTATTACCTATGCTGTACTCCACAACCCATGACTATGTATGTATGTGTGTGTGTGTATATACATATATACACACACACACATACATACATACATGTTATATATATATATATATATATATAAAATTATAGTTGACATTCAGTATTATTCAGTTTCAGTTTCAGCTTCAGGTGTACACTGCAGTGGTCAGGCATCTACACTATCCATGCAGTGGTCTCCCTAATAAGACAAGTACCCATCTGATACCCAACAAAATCTTTACAACAGTATTGATTTTGAGTTAATTTTTGTAAGTGGTATAAGTTAAGGGTACAACTTCATTTTTCTGTATGTGGGTATCGAGTTTTCCCAATTCCATTTATTGAAGAGATTTATCGTTCCCCCCCACTAAATAATCTTTCACCCTTGTTGAATATTAATTAGTTGACCATATGTGTGGGATTTATTCCTGGGCTCTTAATTCTAGTCTATTGGTATATGTGTATATGTTTATGCCACTACCAAGCAGTTTTGATTACTATAGCTTTGAAATATAGTTTGAAATCAGAAAGTGTGATGCCTCCAGCTTTGTCACTCTTTCTCAAGATTGCTTTCTCTGCTGAGTCTCTGGTGGTTCTATACAAATTTTAGGGTTGTTGTTTTTCATTTGTTTCATTTTTGTTTTCTATTTCTGTGAAAAAGTCATTGGAATTATGATATGAATTATTTTACACATACGGGATCTGGTAATTAAGTTAGTGAACTCATCCTAGAAAAAGTGCTACGTACCTCATTGCTGAACATCACTATGGTCACCTTCAAAGTACTCCCCTTGGGAAGCTATGCACTGATGCCAGCACCTAGTCCACCTTCAAAGCAACTTTGGAACTCTTTTTCTGGAATGCTCATCAGAACTGCCCTTCTATTATCCTTGATGTCCTGAATTTCATAAAAATATCTTCCGTTCAATATTTCCTTTATCTTCAGGTAAAGAAAGAAGTCATTGGGAGCCACATCAGGTGAGTAGAGAGGGTGTTCCAATCCAGTTATTTGTTTTCTGACTAAAAACTCCCTCTCAGACAGTACCGTGTGAGCTGGTCCATTGTCGTGGCGCAAGAGCCATGACTTGTAGGTGAAAAGTTTAGGTCTTTTTGTCTAACTTTTTTATGCAGGCTTTTCAACACTTCCAAAGAGTGAACTTGGTTAACTTTCCAGTTGATACAAATTCATAATGAATAATCTCTCTGATATAAAAAAAAGTTAGCAACATCGTTGCAACAAGTTCACAAATTCATTTGTCATACTTCATACAGATGGCTTATTTTAATCCATGATCATGAGATATCTTTCCATTTATTTATGTATTCTATAATTTATTAGATATGCAATGTTTTGAGACAATTCTTAAAGGCAAAGGTTTTCATATATTGTATTGTTAATTCTTTGAAGATGATGTCACTGAAGAACACTGTTGGATCAGGTTTGAGTTTCACAAACAAAATGTCACATGATGACTATTGTACATATTTCATCAAATAATTCCTTCACTGTGAGTTCAATCATGAGGTACATACCCTTATTCTTTCATGTCTCCATACTTTCCCACCCCTAGAGTATTCACTGAAGCCTTGTTATGTGCACTGACATTAGCTCAAATTACCTGATATTTCTATGGGAAATTATGACTGTGTAATTACATTTAACCCCTTTAATAAATCCCCATGTTTCCTGCTGAGTCTCCGAGTGCTATACTACTCTTAATGGTTTCTTTCTTTAATTCAAGGCCTTAAATTAAATTTCAAGGTCTTCACCTCCATTAAATGTTCTAACAAGATACTCTATTATGTCTCACCAATAAAATTTTTTATAGAAACCATACATCCCTCTGATGCCATCACAGAAATAAGGACTTGATTCTCTTCTTACATATGTGTGGGAGAGAGTTAAACTCTATGGGCAGTAAGATTTCCTAAGTCTAACATGGTTTATCTGTTATTCCCAACTCTCTCTCAAATTGTATTCAACTTCAAGCACTGATAAGCCTTTGACAAATTTGTTTTGGGGAAGATAATGGATCTAGGAGCTATAAGTACTATAATGGTCATTCCCTGAATTGTGGATTGTTACTTTATTTTTGCAGGTAAGATATTAAGATCACATTAAATATATATCAGAACATTTCCCTCCATCCCTATGTCTCAGACAGCCTTGTCTGTATAAAAAGGAGAATAGCATACAGGAAGAGATTCAATGAAATTAATACAGTGTTAACTTGATTCCTTCAAAAATGAACAACAAAAAAAGAATGTATGTATTTTACATTTGTGTTTCCCTGTTTCCTAAATTAGATTATCATTTTAATTAGAGTCAAGATTGACTCATCTATTTTTATTCCTAGTCTATGATGTTCCTCTGACCACTTCTAATTTTCTCCTTTGCAATAGGCTGAATATTGGGTCACTGTCATAAGAAGAAAAATCTAGTAATCTACTGAACTGGATTTCTCCTAGATCCCACTTATTTATTTTTTTCTTAGTTATTCAAATGACATTTTTTGGGAAGACTGTAGTACACTATGCCTGTGGAGAGAATAAAAAACCTTTGTAATCAAATAAATATACCAGATTGCCCTGATTTAGTTTTTAACACTGGAGCAATGGAAATATTTCCAGAATTGATGTGAGAGTGATTCTGTAAGATGTTTTATTGTAAATTAAAGTAGATGGACCATATGTACTCCCCACGATCAAATACATAGTTTAAATAATAATAACAATAACAATAATAATAATATAACAATAACAAGAAAATAACTTACAAATGTTTCTGTTGCTTGGGGGAACTAAAAGTTAAACTTGCTTACTTAGAGTTTTTTTTTTTCCTTTTTTTTACAACATGTCAAAAACAGAATGTTATAAAATTAATATGTTGGGTACCAGTGTGTAGCATAACTGCTTATATTTTTGCTCAATTATTTCACCTATATATTTCTTGCTTATCTGCCATAGTATCACCTATGACTTCAATATTTAGTCGAAACTCAATAAATATTTATCAACTCAATTAATCAATATATGACATTTGTAAAAGCTATTGGTCACTTAGAACAGCTTAATACACACCATCATTTTCTCTCCCAGCCTGTGGGGTTGCCGGGACAGTTTTCCTGCAGTGAAGACAGAAAGCTGTGGCTGACAACTCCCCACAATGAAGACTGGAGATGAAAGGAATCACACAGAGGCATGGAGGTGGAGGGACATTTTCTAATGCAAACACAAAGACCATGAGGGTCATCTGCATCCTCCTTTTATTGAGGGACATTAACAAAGCTCTATTTAGGATTTGCGTTTTAAGCAGTGTGGGGATAAGCAATCAATAAGTAAGGAGTTTCCTTGTTCTGTCCGGATCCTCCCTGCTTAATCGCTACCATTGGTCCTACATGGACTGACCCCTTCCTATCTCATGTCTTGAGTTGTGGCCAGCCACCTTTGGCTTGAACCATTTTCAAGTCATGAGACTCCTTGGGCCGTTGCCTAACCGCCTTCAGCTGGGCACATACCCAAGTTGTTATCTTGCTCTAACCTTTTAGGGTGGGAGCCCTACAACATAGTAATCCAGTGCTGTGTCCCTACACCAGCCCATTATTGATTATTCTCCTTTTCTAACTACATCTTCATAAGAACACAGAAAAGGATTTGTTAAATGCAAAGATACTATTTGGACACCAAGACTTGGTAAAAGATTGATAGCAGAATGAGAACCAAGTGTCCTTCATTGGAGTAAATACTTCCATCTTGCTGTAACCTTCAGTGGGTTACCTGGGACTTAGCCTACCAGCAGAAGGGTGAGATACACAGAACTCCAAAACTGGTATGGACTTGTTGCAGAAATCCAAGAAAACTGCTATGCCTTTGTAGGTACTAGAAATCACGTAAGCCATTTCTATGCATTCTCTGCATTGAACCATTGAGTAAGAGTACAGGAATCAAAATATTGCATGCATTACCTATTAGCAAAATGACCTCGTATAAGTCAACAATTCTATGCTCAGTTTATTTATCATGTAGTTGCTGTAAAGATTAATGAGATGCAAAATACCTAACTTCAGTGTCTGAAACATAACACTCAATTAATATTAGTTATCTTTTTACAATAAATTTAACTTAGATTTTTTATTTTCTTCATTTTATACCACCAGAGGATTACACTAGGGCTTGGAGTATAATACCTGCCAACAATAATAGTTTCATTTCACTAAATATATTCTCTGCATATTAATTTTTCTCACTACCTAAAAAGATGTCAAGAGAGAGAATGAGGATGAGATTTGCGTTTGTAAATACTGGGTTTGAATTAAACACCAAAAAAATCCAACAATACTCTGAGTACTAAAAACACGTTATTTAACCATCTACACAAAATAGACAAGGCCTCATTTTTCTTAATCTATATATACAGGTCTGTTATAGACCTGCAAGTTGAGTTCATGGAGTAAATTTTTGTTCTAATATGATTAAAAGTCTAAATTGCGTGACATCTATATGGAAATATTAGAAGACTTTTAGCTTATTACTAGAACTTTGGGTGTATAGGTACACATATGTTATTTGTGATATATCCAGTATAATTTTATATTTTCCAAAAGATATATATATATATATACACACACACATATATAAACATAGACTAATATATCTATATATACATATAAAATTATACTGTGTGTATCACAAGATATTACATATATATGTATACATGTTATTTGTGATATACACAGTATAATTATATATATGTATCTTTTAGAAAATATAAAATTATACTGTGTATATCACAAATGAAATATGTATACATATATGTAATATCTAAAATTATACTATATATATACTTTACATATAAATACTTTATAAATATTATATATAAAAATACTTTAACTTTGAAATAAGAGTGAGATTCCTAGGAATACTATTAAAGTATCCTTAAGTAATAAAATAATCAGTGCCATTGCTATATCTGAAGAGCCACTGCATGAGTTAGATAAGGCAAGGAGGTTAAACTGTGGAAGAAAGCAACAGAGATTTTTAGTGGACAAAGGTTTATTATGGTGAAACTACTGGGAATTTGCAATAATGTAAAAGCTTCTCTCAGCTTTCTGCTGATCTATTGGAATGGAAAGATAAGTGTCTCTATGATTTATAACATTGGGCATAGAAATTGAATAACATCTCGAGACACTGGAGTTGAATGAAACCTCCAGGTTCCATTTGGTTCTTTTTCTCCTTTGAGAAAAGGAAAAGTTACATTTTTACTTTAAACTATGAATTGCCCGATCAAAATAATAGAAATTAAGAACTTTTGGATGGGTTTGCTATGAGGTATTTTTCAGAGGTTAAGGATGACATAGAGACCCAATTCCCATATCTCTTGAGTGGAAGAAATGCCAAAATACCGATAAATATAGTGAAAGAATGATGCCAAAGCACAGAAACAAAGAACCACAAGCCAAGCAATTTGGACAGTGAGACTGGTCTTGTAATATACCCAGCAGAGAGCAAACAGCAAAGGAGGAAACCTTCTATCCAGAGGCCAGGGCACTCTGATACTATTGTTATCATTTAAAGATGCTTTGAGTATCAACAATGCACTAAATGCTACATAGAACAATTATATCCAGTTCATGACTACATGGCACTCCATTAGACACATCAGAAAGGTCTCTTTAGAGTACTTAATGAACACTCCCTATTTGGAGCATATTCAATAGAAGTTGGCTATTAAAAAAGTTTCTGAAGCGTACTTAAACTGGCACTGTAGATGAACAAACTGGTAACTCAATATGAATTTGATATTATATATAATTGTTTATAATGGTTTTATAAAATAAATTATAAAAAATGTACAATATAGTAATTGTATTAGTTTTTATATAGTACCTGCCATATTGGGAAAATTAAAGATGAAGACATAAAGAGAGCATGAAATATTAAACATGGAGACATATAGGACTCATCAAATTTTGCCAATCGCTGGGCCTGCCGAGTGGCGCATTGGTTAAGAGTTGGCTTGGGACACCAGCTCTGAGCAGCAGTGCCCCAGTTCGGATCCCACATGAGGGCCAGTGACACTGCACCCTCTACAGCTAAGATGGTGAACAACAGCTTGACCTGGAGCTGGGCTGCCATGAGTCGCCAGCAACGGCATAGGCTGCAGTGGAGCTGCAGTGGGTGTGAGCTGCTGTGAGTTGCCATGAGGGGCCAAGACAGCCCATGAGCAACTGCCTCACCCAGGAAAAGCGCAATGATGATACCTACATTGGCCAGTGAAGCGAGTCCTCCACAACTAGGCTGAAAAACAAAAGGACAGCAACTTGTCTGTTCCCCTTCCCCGATTCCCCAATAAAATTTTTTAAAAAAGATAAAAAAAAGTGTAGGCAATTGCCTGAAGCCATACACAGAAATCTAGACATATGAAAAATAACCCCAGAACGGTTTGGGATTGTTGGTCATAATTATGTGGGGTCATTTTTTTTGTAATTTAAATTCATTCAGATAGATCAGTCAGGTACATTCACAGATATCACTAAGAAGCATTTATTGTAGAGATAATGAATCATTAATGCATGCATGAATCAATGAGGACTCACTACATTTGGATGCTGTTCAAAATGAAATCAGTATTTTTGAGGTATTTATAATTTTCTTGGAAAAGCAATATAGTTGTGCAATAATGTAAATAAGAAAAATGGTGCAGACCACTCCATTGATGGCTATACTAGCAGTAAAAACAACAAAATCTAAATATTTATTCATTCTTTGCCTCAAGAGGGCAGTAAGGTTATTGACCCTTGACATCCATGGCCACAAGCTAGGAACGGTTTCATAATTAACACTTTGGCACCAATGTGGAATATTTCAGTATCCCCGTGACTCAGAATCCCAGGGTTATAGAAAGAACTTCCGCACAACACCGGATTGACTATATCACCATGGAATTTTCAATGTTTTGTTCATCCTAGTCAAATTGAGGACAACTGAAATATGTTCGGACAAGATTGTGTCCTTCCTCATTTCTCAACATATTATTATTTGCTCTTATAATAAGACCATTTCTTCAAGTTTTACACTCATATCATATCATTTCAACTTCAAAATATTTCTACCTCAATGTGCATTTTCAAATAAAATGTAAAATGTAAATAAATCTGAAATTAATCAGATACAATACAGTAGCAAAATTCTGAAATTTTTGCTATTTGAGTATCTCAGTAGGGAAATGTACAATGGATGAACTTTTTGGTATAACATACCTCTGGGATAATGACCACTTTACAGAGTGGTGAACAGTGTGGACTCTAGGATCAGGCTGTACGGGTTTGAAGGCTGGCACGACAATTTAATAACTTATGCACAGACTTGACTTAAATGAGAAATTTTTTGAGAGCACAAATTCCATCCATTATTACTCTTTAATAATACTATTCAAAATATAATTTGCTTACCCTTCTGCTTTCAATATATATCAGCCTGGGAACATTTGTTCAAGTATGATACTACCAAACACATTTTATAATATTGGAGCTAGTGCTGTTATTAGATCCTGAGAAAATATTTTTCACATCCTGTATCAAAGAATTTGACCTGCTTGAGAATTAAAATCTCTCATCATGACAACCTATAATATACATACTTAAATGTTGGTATCTTTAGGAGATCCATGATTTGATTTGCTCACATAATACTGTAATCAGTTTTTGAAAATGTAAGACTTAATTGGATGAATAATTTTAACAGTGCCACACAACTGCTATGAGAATGGAATTGTTTGTCCTAGAATTCCATTTCAGAAGGGTTACTACTTTCATACTGTTTAAGTGCATGTTTGATTTAAATAGATTTTTTAAAATTTTTATTTATTTATTTATTTTTTATTTTAGAGACCAAAAACTGGAAAAAGAGAATGATGAGATCAAATCATGGAGAAGACAGAGAACTTTCTACAAAGATTTCTATAAATAAAATGAAATGTCCATGTTTAATATGAATATTAAAGTTAGCTATTTTGGAATAGAATATATTTATATCAGATATTGAAAGTGTTTTAATTTTATTTACTATTAAATTATTAAAATGAGTATTTTATCACTCAGCATAAGCTAATACAAATTAGAAATTTATAGAATAACAGTTGAGATATCATTGTTAAAATCCAAATCAGTGATGAGTTCCAAATAACCAAAATGAACTTTATTCATTTCTGCTTTTGAACCTTCTCTTAAGAACTTGTTTCTATCTCTATTGCCTAGCAATTCCTTGTCCCTTATTCCTAATATTAGGCTTACTTTAAGTACCAAATTGCCTCACTTTCTCCAGGAATCCATCTCTGACTAAGTCAAACAATGATGACATTTTCCTGCATTTTATAGTATCATCTAATCTGTATACTGAATTACATGAACTGTTTTTATATCTCTATAACACAGTCTACATTGTCAGCAAACTACAGTTTGAGAATGAAATCAGCCCATCACTGTACTAGCAAACTGAGAATAGTTTTCACATTTTAAATAGTTGAAAATAAATCAAAAGGATTTTGATATTTGTTGCTCATAAAATTATATGAAAATCAAATTTCAAAGCCCATAAATAAAGTGTCATTTGAACACAGTCACATGCATTCCTTTTTATGTTGTCTATGATTGCTTTTACACTACAACTGTGGAGCTGAATAGGTATAACAAAGAAAACATGGCTAAAACCATATTTTTACCTGGACTTAAAAAAAAAATCTGCCCACCCCTGGTCTATAGCATCAGTACCCAATTATTTGTGTTGTACAATGCATATACATTAAATGTGACTTGTACAAATTTTCCACTATAAGATAGATAACGTCTAAAAAAACAGCATGGGATTCTACATGCAAATAAAAAAAAAAGATAGATCGCCTGTGGATCTAACATATAACATGATGACTATAGTTGACAGCACTGTATTATATAATTGAAATTTGCTAAGAGATTAGAAAAGTGTTCTCATCCAAATAATTAAAATTTAAATGTGACATGATGGATATGCTAATTAACTACATGGATGGAATCCTTTCACAAGGTAAATATATAATCAAATATTTATGATATACACTTTAAATGTCTTACAATTTTATTGGTCAGCTATACCTCAATAAAGCAGATAAAAACTTTCTCCTTACTGAAGTATTTAAAAAATATATGATGTTTATTCTGTTTTGTCAACAAAAGCAATATTATAGGTTGAATTGAATATAAATCGATACACTGAAACCTCTAATTTTTCCCTTAAATTAGCACTATTATTTCTCTGGGCAACATTTAGAAAGAAATTCATATGTTCCTCTGAATTTCTCTAGACTTTCTGTTCCAATGATTTTTAGGAAATTTTTTGCTATTATTTTCTCACAAGGGAACAATTTACAAAGTTGGAGCAGCCTCAAATGACTTTTTTCTTAACTTAGACAAGAATGCATTGTTTTGGAGAAAATGCTGCTTATCCCTCTCTAAAATGATTGCCTTTTTGTCATAGACACCTAAGATACTGTCTTCTCTGCTACGTTTCTGTTAAAGCTATAAAGAATGTGTCAGTAAGTAGGAGCTGTATGTTCTTGAAACATGGATGTCAATATCTGTCAGTTTTGAGTGATGGTGATTGTAATCAGATGACACTCTGGAGCCTGTCAAAAACACTACACTTTCATCAAATGAGATGAGTAATGTTTTACCATAAATAGCGTTAATATGATTAATAGCATTTCTCCAGTAATTGGGCTTTAGACATAAAAATATTAAACATTAATGATTTTTTACAGTGGGCTTCTGACTAGGTAAATAGATTCTCTTTGTATGTATAATTGCATATATGAATTTATATATCTACACCTATAGTTTTCCTCACTGTTTAAAATTCAAACTTGAATTTTAGCGTATTTTTTAAATAAAATGAATGTACTTTAATTTTCTAAAATCCTAACATATAACACAATTTTCTTCAAATGCTACAATGTGGAAAACAGTATGAAACCCAAAGAGGACCACAGTATACAAAGCTAAGAATGTGCGCTCATTATGATCAAAGCACTTGTAGCTTAGTCTTTTAAAAGAGGTCCTTATTTAAGTTCACAATAAGAGTAGAAGTTGATAGGAATTTTTGTAAATTATCAAATAAAAAATAATGGTTAGAATTTTTTTATATTCTGGCAATTAAGATCAATAAAAATATTGCATTAAAATTTACTTACGGCTTAATTCATAATGTAGACCTCATTTACTTCAAAGATCATTTGAGGTAGCTAATTGCAAAAGTGAAACATGGAGAAGAGCTGGCTTACAGTTCATGCAAAAAAGCTCTGGGAAATTCTGTGATATTCAAATCGATAACCCAGGATTATTGGGATCTCTACAAGATGTCCCCTAGTCACAGGGAATGGGTTCTACAACACCAAAGAGTGAAATCTATAATTATTAAGACAGGAAGACAGAATCCTTCAAAAAAGTATCAAATTGTAGAACGTTAAAAATAAAGCCTAATAATTGTGAACTATGTGTGATACTTACACATTAACTTTTTATAACTTTGACTGGAGGATGGTTGGGACCAACAGCAATTATTCCAAATCTAGACTTTCACCTAGCAAACATTCATGCAATGATAGAAAGAGATCATGAACATGAAGCCTATGATATATGCCATATCATATACACACATTTATATATTACATAATATACAACATAATTTAATATATTACTGTATGTAATCATTTATATTTTATATGTATAATATACCTAATGTGTATATATATATATATATATATATATATATATAAAACATCTAGCACAATATGTAAGGTACAGTATACATATACATATATATATATATATATACACACACACACACACACACACACACACACACACACACACACATATACATATAATCTGCATCTTCCTTCCTCTTTCCTCAATTACCTCCATTTTTCATTTCACAATTATGAAACTGTTCAGGTAAATATGGTTTTGGCTTTTAGTAAAGAAGTAATTGGGTCAGTTTTAACCTTTAGCCCCAGAAAAGCATACTCAACAGCCTACTCCATGGTAAAAAGGTTTTAATCAGACTACTGGAGAGAAATACTCTTGTGTTCTATGGTGGGGTACAGTAAATCACTAGACAAGGCACAGGCTTTTCAAAGTGATTGTACACCAATGGAATCTTTAACTGTTACCTAGAGCATGTTCATCCTCCACCATTTGTTTTTATTCAGCTCCTCAGTTTTAGAGATCATATATGAGTTCAATAAAATTAACATGGAGAGAGAGAGGAACGAAAGAGAGAGAGAGAGAGAGAGAGAGAGAGAGAGAGAGAGAGAGAGAGAGAGAGAGAGAATGTTGTAATAAAAGCAGTAATTCTTCACTCACTGCAAAAAGTAGCACTAACTTCTAAAGGTCAGAAAGTGAATTAATTCAGTCATTTTTAATTATATGAGAATCCTCATATACAGTTTCTCCTGTTATTAACATCTTATATTAGTGTGGTACATTTATAACAATTAATGAAATAATATGATACATTATTATTAACTACGCTCCATAGTATACGTTAGAGTTCACTCTTTGTACTTTCAGCAGGTTTTTACAAATGTATAATGACATGTATCGGCCATTACAGCATCATTCAGAATAGTTTCAAGGTCCTAAAAATCCCCGGTGCTTCATCTATCCTTCCTGCCTTCCCCCAATCCCTGAGTCCCTGGCAACCACTTATCTTTTTACTGTATCCACATTTCTCTCTTTCCCAAAATATTATACAGTTGGAGTCATACAGTATTCAGTCTTTTCAGATTGACTTCTGTCAATTAGCACTATGAATTTAAAGATTGTTTTTGTAGATTGATAGTGCATTTTCCTTTTTTGATGAATAATAGTCCATTGTATGTACATAACACAAACAAGTAAGCAAAAATTTCAAAGTAATAAATTATTGATTTTTTAAAAAGAAATTTACTTATATTGGGTCGTCAGAAAAGTCATGACACATTTTTGCAACGAAGAACACAGAAAGACACATCATGACTTTTCCAATGACCCAATACATGAACTGCCCCATGAAATGACCATAGAACATAGTCACATCTCTTTTAATCATTTTGTTTTTAGCCACAAGAGTCTAAAAATACCTTGTTACTACAGGGCAGGGGTGTTATCACTTGGTGAGGGGTGTAAATGTCTAATATGTAGCTTTGTACACCTGAAACTAATTTAAAAATAATCTTAATACGTTTCAAGAGTTACAACTGGTTAATACGTCAAACAACAACAACAACAAAATCAACCTTGTTACTATTGTTCTCTCCTAAAACTCATTCTTAAATTATCCAAGAAAACCAGACTCATATTTACATCAAAGCACTGGGAGCAGGGCAGGTTTGTATCTAGAGAAATGTTTCCCAGCAAGAGAGAGATGAGTCCTCTTCTGTGGATTTTGCAACTGTTCTAGTCTGGCACAATTCTAGGGGTGGTCACCCACTCAGCAACCATGCCCACCCCAATTCTATGTGTCGTGGCACCTCAAAGGTGAGACACATTCAGAACTATATAGTTCTGTTAGACCACAGGACACCACACTGTGAAATGATGTCTGGGTCCTTAGGACCTACCACCTATTGGGTTGTTGGAAAAGTCATGACGCATGTTTGCAACAGATGGCACTAGCTCATTTTTGGAAGTACTAGAGTCATTCACATTTATGTTATTGCTATGTCATTTGATAGCTGACAGTTCTAGCTTCATCCTAAAAAAGAAACTGAGTGATTTGATTGAGTTTGGGAGATTTTACAAGTTGAAGATGGAAGACCAAACTGCATTTTTGCCATATTTTACTGTTTTACTTCCATAAAGGGAATAACATGTGTTAAGCTTGTGAAAAGTTGCATAAAGTTTATGGTGACAATGCTCTAAAAGAACGTCAGTGCCAATGATGGTTCACGAAATTCTGTGCTGGTGATCTTGATCTCAATGATGCTCCTCGGTCAGGGAGGCCCACTAAGGTTGATGACGACAAAATAAAGGCATCGATCAAGTCAAACCCACGTTACACACCACAAGAGATTACAGGAACATTCAACATCCATCATTCAAGCATTCACAACCACCTGAAGAACCTGGGATATGTAAGCAAGCTCAATATTTGGGTTCCGCGTGAACTCAAAGAAGTTCATTTGACAGTGCATATAAACATCTGCAATATGCTCATTAAACATGAGGAAAATGATCCTTTTTTGAAGCGACTGATAACTGGTGATGAGAAGTGGACTGTTTACAACCATGTGGTGTGCAAACACTTTTGGTCCTGATGATACGCATCCAACAACATCGAAAGCAGACATTCATCAGAGGAAGATTATGCTCTCAGTGTGGTGGGATTTTAAAGATGTGTTTTTCGAGCTCCTACCAAGGAACTAAACAAGCAATTTGAATGTGTACTGTCGGCAGTTGGACAGTTTGAATGATACCACCATCCAGAAAAGTCCAGAGCTTGTTAATTGTAAAGGAGCTGTGTTCCATCGTGACAACACAAGACCACACACAAGTTTGATCACCCATCAAAAATTATTGGAACTTGGATGGGATGTGTTGCCACACCCACCATACTTGCCTGACCTTGCGCAGTCAGACTTCTACTTGTTTCACTCTCTTCAAAACTCCTTGTGTGGTGGACCGGCCAAATGGTGCATTGGTTAAGAATTGGCTTGGGGTGGCAGCTCTGAGCAGCAGGGCCACTGGTTTGGATCCCACATGGGCCAGTGACACTGTACCCTCTAGAGCTAAGATGGCGAACAACAGCTCTACCTGGAGCTGGACTACCGTGAGATGCTGGCGACAGTGTAGGCTGCAGTGAAGCTGCAGTGGGCTGCTGTAAAGCTACCGTGAGTGGCCGGCAGTTGGCGTGAGCTGCCGTGAGCCGCTGTGAGTGGCCATCCAGTGGCCAGCAACTGACCTGCCTCACCCGGGAAGAGCGCAATGATAATACCAACATGGGCCAGTGAAGCAACATCCTCCACAACTAGGCTGAAGAACAAAAGGATGGCAACTTGCCTGTTCCCCTTTCCTGATTTCCCAATGCTGTTCCTCTCTCCCAATTCCCCAATAAAATCTTAATAAATAAATAAATAAATAAATAAATAAATAAATAAATAAATAAATAAATAAATAAATAAAAACTCCTTGCATGGTATAACGTTCAATTCAGATGAGGCTGTGAATCAGCACCTTGTTCAGTTTTTCGCAAATAAAGACAGGTCCTTCTATCAATGAGGAATTATGAAGCTTTTTGAAAGATGGCAAAAGTTTATCGAACAAATTGGGCAATATATCACTGATTGACCTTTGTTCTTTATATAAATAAATGTCCTTTGAAAAACATAGACAAAATACGTCATGACTTTTCCAACAACCCAATATTAGCAGTAAATGTTGATGGTGTCAGCTCTTCCCAAAAAGCTACAAGCCTTATTTACCTGCAACAGTTTCAGGTAAATAAATGACCCTCAGAGTCATTTTACTTGATTTTCTCTTCTCTGTCATGAGACCTAGGGTAGGACAACATCCAAATATACCAGCCTGTCTCCTTGACTAGACACTCAGGAAGGTAGTGTCTAGGTATCAGTTCCTCTCTTTTAGAAGAATCTTAGGCACCTTATGGAAAGGTTCTCATGCCTACTGGCTTTGTACCCTAAAGGTATTGTAGACTTTGTGGCATGTCATGAAATCCTAATCCCAAATCAATATATGTTTGTTTGTTTTTTTACTTTACCTTTGCATAGCAAAACAAAACAAAATTGAGAAGTACTGAATCGGCTATTTCCTGAAAAAAAAAAAAATGTATTCTATCCACAGAAGGAGAACAAGTGGAGAGTAAATTATGCACCACTGCTAACCCCACAATCAATGGTTATTTCTGTTCTTTACCTGGAAAGCTACAGTATTATACTTATGAAAAGTAAAACGAAGTCTTCATAAGTTTAAAATGTAATTCTCATTCCTGAGTTACAAGAAACAGTCAGTTTGAAAGAGCCTCAGCCTACAATGGGCTCTGGGACTAAAGGTCCCACCTCCCTTAGGCCTTCTTCCCTCATCATCAGTGATGAAGAGAGGACCTCACAGTATTACACACTGGTCCCTAGAAGTCTCAGCTCTCCCAAAAGTCAGAGTGGACCAGCATAAGACAATGCCTTTCAAACTTCGTAACACTATTATTAAGGATGAAGAGGAAGAATCATAAGCCTGTCACTCCTTAGCATTCAACACAACCTCTCTATCCCTACCTTCCCTGAATTCACTACAACAATATCATTAAATTATTTATTTCTCTTGATATTAGTCAACACAAAAATGCCCAGTCTCACTGATCAACTGCCATGTCCCTCACTCTTTTACTCATTCCGTCACTTTCTAATTACTCAATGTCTTTCATAAGATTCTTTAGATTTACAAGAAATTATCAGAATCATCTCTAGTATCCTGATATTCTCCTCTGAACTTATCCCTCATATTTGTGTTCTAATAAAAATATGGCTTATCTCCACAAACTCTGCTTCCCACATGGCCTTCTCTAGTGATGGTAATTATTTTTTCTTCTACAGCTCCTGTAACACAGAGCCCCAAAATGGGGCACAGGGGTGCCTAGCTCCCACTGCCACTTTTAGACCATCCTCCCTTTCTCATCCCCAACACGTAGCTTTATATAAAATACCTTCCAGGTACATAACACACTATTCCTCAATGCTATCATCGGACAACCGACTAGTCACACCTCATCGTTTCTAGTTGTTTTTTAGTCTCTGACTCATGGCTACTCTCCCAGTACTCTGTCTTGATTTTTCATTATTTCAATATTTATGTGATGAACAATACAGCTCATACATATAATACTTGGGATTCTCAATAAGTTGAACTCATTTCCTCTTATAATAAGTAAACCAAAGAGCAGAATTCACATCCTGGTGGTCAAAAAAATAAATAATTTCTCAATTTCCCATAAACTTTTCATCACCTTATATCACTAACTTGGGAATTTCTTTTCTTCCCAGTTTACCTCAAAACTTGAATAACTTTACATCATATGTTTTATTTTTTCCGGCACTGTCCCCTCCTTGTTAAGTTTTTCATTATTTTGTTTGTCTCCATTTGTCCCTGTTAATATCTCTGAATATCCTGTTCCCCACCATCCCCATATCAAATTCTATCTTGCAATCCTGCCATGTTTTCTCTACCTCTCTTTTCTATATTGACTTTCTATACTTGTGTAGCTTCATTGTCATTTTCCCCATTCCCAAATTGGCTTATACAACTTTAATAGTTCCTGATACTTCTATAGCATTTGGCAGTCATTCAGAATATGAATATATAAAGAGTCAAATGCCAATATTTGAAAGGAGGACAATGAGGAACCCAATAAAAGGACAAAGGAGAAAAAGCGGGAACATTGAACCAGAGGGCAGAAACAGAAATTACCGTGGCCTGACTTAGAAACAATAAAAGTACTTGTATAAAATCCACCAACTCCACATAATATTCATCTCTAAGGACTAAGAAGTGATGATAACTTAACAACTCTGTTAAGCAATGTAAAAGGAGTTGAATAGTCCTAGTTACAGGAAAGATTTATTAAGACCATGGGTTTGCAGCAAGATCAAATGGTTTGATGACACTCTTAGGGATCAGATATCTGCTGAAGAAACATAAGTCATTATCATTGCATTTTTTTCCTCTAAAAAATTACTACATCTCCTCTGCTTTCCTACATGCTTTCAATGGGTATTTGTCAGAATAAGACAAACTCTTCCCCCAGAAAATGCAACCCTTACTTATGATAATAAAAATGTGCAACAGTACAAACAACACTTGTTCATATCCTAGAAAGAAAAACAGTTCGATCATTCTTTGAATCATTCACCAAGGGCTGAGATGTCCTATTTTCCCCTTAGCATCAATCCTCTGTGTCACTGTTTTAGTTCCAAACACACTACAGAGGATGCACTAGAGAGTCTATTAAAAGCTACTGTAGCACCCAGAGGTGTGTGGAAAATGAATTATCAAGGGAGTCCTGCTGGAGATACTGTATTTATCATTCATTCCTATTTTGGGTTACAGAATATTTTTTGAAAATTGTGTGACTGTTGTTATACTTCTTTATTCACTGACATGGGGAAAGAAGAAAATTTAGATTGATATTAATTCCAACAATAAAAACCATATTTTAGGAGAAGAACACATGTGACCATTAAAAATCCTCTACACACTGTCATATTAGTACAAACACTAACATATATCAATGTTGGAAAAATGCATATACACTATTTTTAAGTGGTTTTTGGTTGTTTGTTGCTTTATTTTTTTAAGTGTGCTCTCCTGACCCTACTGCTTTGGCATCTGCTTCCTTAGAACTCCATTCTTGTATTGCCATAATGTGTTTTTTTGTGTTTTTCTTTGCCCCATTAACTTTTCTTATCCTTTTCAAAAATCTGCCCCTTCATTCATATATAGAATATTTAGTGCTTATTAGCTGACTTATGAAAATCCTCTTTGAGTGAGGCCATCCATCATTTTTTCCAGCTCATTTTCCTTAGATTTTTCTTTCAAACATACGAGGGGTGCCAAAAAAATGTATACACATGGCTTGTATTCATCTTTTGTTATCAGTATATATTGAGTATTACAATTTTAATACATCTTTTTTCTTTCTTAAAATGTGTACACCTTTTTTGGGCACCCTCTGTATAGTTAGAAACTATTGATTATCTTCATTATTTTTCCACATACTTTAAATAAAAGTATACCTTTATTTTAGAGATTTCTTCATATATTTTATGTTATATTTTATATAAACTTTGCCTGTTGGTACTAAGTACAGTTTTATTTTTAATACCTCATTAAACTGCTGATATTGACAAGTAAAATCTGGCATTTGACAATTATTGAACAAATATTTATTAAGTGTCTAATATATCCCAAGCAGTTTGCAGACTTTTGTGACACAGGAGTGAACGAGACTGGTTGAGTCCTTGCTTTAAGGAGAGGACATTCTAGGTGTGGGGCAACAGTGGTGGAAACAATAATAAGCACAAAATCAAATGCATAAATAAGTCAGCTCTGATATATTTTATGAAGAAATGAGAGAATAATAATACCATAGAGAATGTCTGTGGAAGAAACTATAGTCTCTCAGAGGAGTAGGGCCTGGAAAAATTAGGCATAGTATATAAAGATAGTCGACTTTTGAGGTGAATTGGGAATAAAACAAATTTGCAGGTAAGTGGAGTTAAGGGCATGGTAAGGTTATGAGAAATTTACCTTTCTCAAGAAGGGAGTGGGTTCTGCCTGGATAAAGTAAAGCCTTGAACCTGGTGGAAGTGATAGGCACTGAAACCAGCAATTGTAAACTTCCTAAGCTAGAGTGTGCTTGGCAAGTTTAAAGACTAATAAGGGGGCCACATGTGGGGACAGCAGTGAACAAATAGATCAAATGGATAGTGGTAAAAAATGAGATTGACGAGATTGTTAGGAAACAGATCATATAGTCTCTCAGGCCTTGGGAAGGAGATGGCTTGTTTATTTAAGTTTGTTTGAAAGACACTGGGGTGTTTAGAATGTGGAATCCACATAATATAATTTATACATATTTTACAAAGATCTGCCTGGCGGCTGTGGCAGTGGGCAGTGTAGGGAGGTGAGAGAGGATGGTACTGTTCAACTCCATATTAGATATGTTAGTTGCTTAAACAAGAGTTTTTACTGTAAAGGAGGTAAAAGTTAGTCAGATACAAAATGCATGTTGAGGGTAGAGTCCACAGAATTTATGGGTTGGTTTTAGATGTGAAGGAAAATATAACCTGTAATGACTCCTTGAGTAGATTTTATCAGTTATGATAACATCTAAACCATTTACAGATATGGTAAAATATTTATGATTCATAGATTTAGGAGTATATATTAAGGATTATGTTTTGGTTTTGATAAGTTTAGCTACGAAATGCCTATTAAACATGAATGTGGGGAGGCCACATAGGATATTGACTATAAGAGCCTTCAGCCCTAGGATGTGCTAACAATTAGAACTTTAAATTTAGGACAAGTTATCACATAGCTTTTAAAATTACAGAACCAGATGAAGTCTAATAACGGAGACAAAACGTAGAAAAAAAATGATCTTGAGGGTGTCTCAACAGTTATAGATCTAAGGAAGAAAGTGGTCAGAAAATAAAACTGGTAACAAGAAGGTAACTAGATAGGAAGAAAACCAGGACCATGTGCTCGAAACAAAGAAAATAAAATAGTTCAAGAAGGAGGCTATGCTATACGGATATTTTTAGCACGTTTTTAAAATCAAAGCTCAATTTGAGTGCTTTATAAAAAAATGAGAATATGAGAAGGGGCCAACAAGGAGCATCCAGGTTGCTGCTCCTGAGTGTGAGATGAGGTTGATTCCAGTATGCGGATGGTCCAGGAGAGGATATGCTGGAACACTATGGCTCGCAGGCCAAATCAAGGTCACCATAGTTATTCTGTGAATACAATGCACGGAAACATAGTTATGTCCATTCGTTTACATGTTACATAGGGCTGCTTTTGTACTAAAATGGAAGAATTGAATAGTTGCAACAGAGATCATATAGGCTGCACAGTCTAAAATATTTAACATTTGCCCTCCACAGAAAAAGTTTGTTTACCTCTGCAGTTGAGGACAAAATAGAGGTAATATAAAAGAGGAAGATAGTTGGACATAGGTTGAAAAAACCCGAATTAAGTGAAAGGGTTGATTTCATATAGAAGCAGGAATTGTTTTGTTTTACTACAATATAGAGGAACCACAGTGTATAGGTGTAGAAAGTAGGGCATATTGTGTTATAAAAATGAAACAGGTCAACCTGGAGATCTTCATTCCTGGCCAAGATGCAATAACACAAATTAGATTGACCCTTCTGCCTGAGACACCAAAAAATAGGTGAGCAACAGGAAATAAGATTCGTAAGACAGTAGATATCAGACAACAAAGATAGTATCCTTAGATGATGAGAAACAAATTAGGCAAGCCTTACACGTACAGTGGCTACAACTTTCTGCTTCTCAAGAGATCACATCTTATGGCTCGGGAAGGGGAAACAAAGCATAGAGGACTCCATACTTGAGGCTATGAGCCTCTTTTCTAGGAAGACAAGAAGTGTTCAGAACAGAGTACTGGAGAGAAAAGAACTGCACAGAGAGTAAACTGGAAATCGTTAGTGAGTCTCTGTCAAGCATTCGGATGAGAATGACCAATGAATACACGTGAGGAAACTATCCAAGACAGGAAAAAGCCATGAAGAGGACCAGAGGTAACAGGGCTCAGTGCTCACACAGAAGTGGAAACTGTGGCTGTTCCCACCAGCCAGACTGGAAAACCTCATGCTTCATGAGGCCGTGGTAGAATACTAATGAAGTTCTCAACAATGGACAAGACTAGACTGAAAACCTCTTTGATTCCACATCAAAAATATTAAAATGAAGACCTAAAATGATAAACTATTTCCAAGTAAATTAACTGTATCCTAAAACAAAGTTCAAAACCATTTGTAGAAATATAAAATTATTCATTATTCAACAAAGTAAATTTTACAATGTCTGGCATACATCGACAAATTACCAAGCATGGAAGAAGGAAGAAAACAGGAGCCATAATGAAGATATAAATCAATCAAAATCAACCTAGAACTGACATAGGTGTTAGAAATAGCACAGGGACATTAAACAATCAAACAAAAAACACTTGCAATTATGTCCCATATATTTAAAAATTAAGTTGTAATATGAAAGACCAAAAAGAAAAAAAAAGAAAAAAAGAAGCAAATTAATCTTCTAGAGATGAAATCCACAATGTTTGAAATAAGAGAAAGAGAACAAAAGAGATAAGGAGAGTAATACCCATCAGATAGGATTAACAGTGATCAGACATGGCAGAACATGAAGATGCAGACACAGAAACTACGCAAATCAAAATTACAGAGAAAATACAATTGCAAAACACACAAAGCATAACTGAACTGTGTGACAAGCTCAAGGAATCTAACCTGTAAAATCAGAATTCCCAAATAATTGGAGTAAAAGGTGGAGAAAGAAAGATTACTTAAAGAAACAGTGGCCATACTCCCCATGCTATTTTAACATTTGGAAATAACTAAGTGTAACTTATTTCATTAACAAAATAAACAGGAAAAAATGTATGATAATATCAGTAGACACAGAAAAAAAAAAACATTTGACAAAATTCAGCATCCTTTCCTGATTAAAATAATAATAATAATAAAAGAATCTCTCAGAGAACTAGGAACTGAATAAAACATCCTAGACATGATAAACGGCTTCTATGAAAAATCTACACTTAGAGATACTCCTGATAAAATATGTGAAAGGACCACATACTGACAACTGAAAAATATTGCTGAGAGAAATTAAAGACCAGGATAAAGGGAGACATATACCGTGTTAATGGATGCAGCAGAGTATGGTATTAAATGGTTGGATTTATAGGTGGTCAACATCAGAGGAGCAGAGGCAGAGCATGCATTAGTGAGGACAGAATATAGATTACAACTCTGCGTAAGTGGATGGAATGGAGAGGAAGATATCACCAAATGAGGATGGTCAAGATCATGAGAACACAGAGTACTGGAGGAATCAGCTACTGAATCTTGAATTTGACAAGAATAATAACAGGACAATGAAGATGACAATCACAATCCAAGTTTTAAAATCGTCAGATAATGAAGGAGCACAATCGGGAGATCTTTAGTTGACATTAACAGCAAGGTGAAAGTGTATGAAATATGACTACATACACTTCAAAAATGCTCAAGATTTTAAAAGAGGGAAGAGGAGACATTTGATGGAAAGGGCAGTGGGGAACCGAGATTCCTACCCATTTACACATACTAGAAACATGTGAGGTGTGGAAGAGAGAACAGCCTCCTCTTGCAAAGCCTGAAGGGGTAACTAAAGAGACCCTGGTTTTGTATAGAGAAAGGAAAAGGGAAGATTTACAGAAAAGTAAAATCCAATGGTGTTTATGATGTGGATGTTCTTTATATTTTACGTCTGTAAATATCAACCTAACATTGCTCTTCATGTGAAATGAAAGAATACATATAAAAAGTCCCAGTAGTGACAGAGACAAAGTAAATACCTAAGTTCCCTTCTGCACTCCCAACTCATCTTTCCTCTTTATTATTCACTTAATCCTACATTTCTTCTCAATTAATTTTGTCTGGAAAAAAAAAAAACCAAAACACCTCACAAAACAATACTGATACAACTTACGAAGTATCTCTCTTTCTAAAATTTTAGTCATGGTAAGGTAGCCAAAATGTTACATCTAATAAGAAAACGTTGGTGTTACTTTCTTTTTTCAAGGTGTAACTCTTGTCAACATCAAACTTACAAATTTTACTACACCAAAATGGCAAGAACTCCATCATACTGTTTAATTAGATTCATAGAAATCCATTGCCATGGATGTTGACTGCTGAAATTTCTAGCATGGTTTTATTCCAAACGCTGAGCTGTCATTTTCAGAAATCAACATTTGTCACAGTTACTATCATCTAACTTATATTCTTTGAGAGTACTATATATTTTTATGTCTTGGATTAAAGTACTGGTGGCGACTTTATTCTCATATTTCCATATGCATCGCTGAATAATGACAGATATTTAATCTCAGCTATATTTTTGGTATCAGTATGAATGGCATAGCAAAGTGGTCTCTTTTATCATCCTTTATCTATCACTTTATAAAATGGAAATAAAATTATAATAAAGCACAGGAATCTTTAAATTTAAAGTCTAATTCAAATTCTAGCCAAATTACACTGAATAAATTACTTTATATATACATGAAAAAAACTTTTACTTTGAAGTTGTTGAGAAATTTACATGGCATGAAATATGTCAGTATAACAAATAATTGGCATTCAGTATTCTTAATATTTTTCTTTTACTTTCAAAATAAAGAATTTTTAAAAATCTGGGTCTGTGACCTGTGTGAGAGAAGCACCAGTAATACTGAAATAGCCTATGCTATTGTCTTGTTGAAAAAAATAAGATGTACATATGTAAAACTGTTCACAAATGATGTTAATGTCCATTTTTGTATGAACTACATTTTTTGAAGCAAGGATTCATAAACTAGATTGAACACAAGCAGATTTACTGGAGGAATTCCTTCAATTCAGAAAAAAGTAGTATGATACCATCAACTCTAATATTATCAGGTGAAACTGCCCTGGAAAATATTTTAGCATCTTTATAAATTTCCATGGAGTGTTTTAAATCTACCAAGTAGTTCTCTTACCCTTTTACACACACACACACACACACACACACACACACACACACACACACACACACACACACACACACCTCTAATGGAAGAGAAGTGAAACAGTTGGAAGCATGACTAGAATGCATCATTTTCTGGTTGTAGGTGCATTTGCCACTTGGTGTTTGTCCTTCCAGACTCTAAGATTTCACCAAGGTATTTCAGTCTTCTGGCTTTCAGTTGCTTTGTTGACTACATTTTAACATTTACAGGAATTCATCAGTTTTTCCTTTCGGAGGTTTGCTTGTAGAAAAACTAATTTGAATTATAAGACAGACAGTGCATTCCTTATATATTCACGTGGCTTGGTAGAATTCTCTTGGAACAAAAAAAATTAGGTACATGACTGGTACTTCATCTATTGTAAATATTTCATTCAAAACGATGCACATATAGATATATTCTTACAAATTTTGGTGTATTGTTGTTCCATTTGAGACTCTCTTAAGTCCTGAGTTCTGCATATGACCTGATTTCTTGTTTGTGTTAATAGATGGCTTATTTACTATGGCAATGTATTATTTTTGGTGGTGTTTGATTGTCTTCCATTGAAGAGATGATTTTAATGTTTTATTGGCAACGTACGCTGCATTTTCATTAAAAATAAAAAATAAAAATAAGTAAATAATTCTACTAAGTAGTATACATCTGACAGGGAGTAATATAAGCATCTTTAAGTATAATCAGAAAAGATTGCTTCTGCTGTTAATCGATAAAACATTTCATCATCTCATCCTTTGAGTTGTACTATACATGCAGAATTTTCATTAGACATATAAAGAATCATTTGTAAAGTAAAATATGTCTACATAGAAAAACTATAATGGTCAATCAGAAAAATATTTTCTGGTATGGGCAACTTGAAAGATTATGGTGGTATTACTTCTAATAGGGAACAACAGAGGAAAAGCTACTTCGTGGGGATAAAGGATGAATTTTGACATATTGATTCTGAGGTGCCTCATGGACATCAAAATAGGTGTCTAGGAGAAGATACTGAGAACAGTGCTGTGGGTACACGTACTTGAGTTTAGCCCCTCACTCCCAAAAAAGGTAGTGGGATTCTAGGAATTGATTCATCACTTTTTCAGAATGTATATTTTTTATTTAATAAAAAGGTTCACTTTTTTCTTAAACAAAAAATATTTCTGGTATTGAAGTTCTAATCTATTGATCAATTTATCCTTGTCTGATTATCACACTGTATTACATTAGCTCTAACATAGAATTTAGATTTTCTAACATGAGGTAAGTCTCTTTTCTTCCAGTAATATTCCTGAACATTCTTTCATGTTCTGTTACTTTCTTCTTAAAGATAAACCACTGAAAGTTTTTGACAAGTTCAAGAACCGATTTGTTGGAATATTGATTTAGTGTGTATTAAAGCTACAAATTTAATTATGGAGAATTGACATTGTCATAACTTTTAGCTTTCCCTTCCAGAAAGGCATTTTTTTCAATTTATCCAAACCTGAAATTTCCTCTCACTAAAAAACCATTTTTTATTGGCAGGTACAATTACTTTTATTGCTATACAAACAGTTTTTTATTTGGGGTGATTTAAAATTATGTTATATCCTATTAAGATATAATTTACGACTATTACTAATTTTAAATATATATAATTTTCTTTCCTAGGCATTTCATAGTCTTGTGAATGCTCATAGCCTCTGGTGGAATCCTTAGGAATTTCCACATTCTAAAAGGATATTTTGCAAATCAGTAAAACCTTGACACTGCCTATGATGCTAGAAGTATGGTGTGTGAAAAAGCACACAGGTTATAATAGAATGAGCAAAATTTAGAAAAAGACCTAGAGTGAGGAAAACTTTTTTTTTTTTTTGAGGAGAAGGCATTGAAGGAATAATAAAAACGTTTAATTTTTCATGAAAAGGGGCCACTAGAGAGGAAGGGAGAACAAGGTATAATTAATTGGATGAAGCAGTAGGTGTTAGAGAAGGCAGACAAGATCAGGCAGAGGGGAAAGGCACAGCTCCGGAAGGGAAAGAGAGGGACAGAGGAATAATAAAAAAAAAGCAATGTTTACTGATACATTTGAAGGTTTTGCTGCAGAAATCTGAGGAAGTTCTGGACTCTTGGCTGCTTTTTTGTTAGTGCAAGAGGAGATGTAGTTATTTCCCTTAGTAAATTAACATTTCTGTTCTCTTTTTAATAGTGATTTTTATAAGGTTGGATTCATATTAGACCTATCTTGGTAACTTTATGTAATAACACAATGCAATATTGTGTTTTCAGACTTTTTTCAAAAACAGACTTTAAAAGCCTTGTACAAGCACTAGCATTAAAATGATTTGAGCAGTTTGATTTTTAAAGTACAGAAATGTCAATGGAATTGGAAAGTTTGTCAGCCCCATTTATATTCCATCGACTCTTGGACAATTTGTCAATGTCAGAATTTGTGCACTATATTCACAGCTGTCTCTGTGTCATTATGCTTTTAAAGATTACATTATGTTACAGTGCATTCAATTCCCTCAAGCAAGAAATAGGATGGCTTCCTATAGGTAAAATATTTATTTTTATATTAAAACTGATCATTTCTGCCTTCTATCCTTGGCTGTTGCTGGTTTTCAATTGTATATGTGGTGTTAAGGAATGAATCACAATTTCAAGCCTGTATAGAAAGTGGAATGTGGATGCAAATAGAATTTGCTGAAGCTTTATTGTTAATTAAGTGCTGGCATTTGATAGAATTTTACTACTTTTACATTGATTGCCAATGGCCATGAGAAGTAGCTTATCCTTAAAAAATAAGAGTATTTCTCAAAAAAGGGGGAGGGGGAAGAAAAAAAATCATTCTTTTGGATACATGTAGATACTATCGGTACCATAATGCAGGGAAGGAGACAAATAGTAGGATTTTATTATGAAATATAATCTGAGACAGGTGAAACTGATTCAGAGGTCTCAAAAAATATGCAGCCAGTCTCATTTTCTTACTAGTAACCTCTTTTCTCTCTAGTCTTTCAGATTGCTATTCTGTTTGGTAAGTGTTTAGCTAGTTATAGGTAACTGTCTGGAAGTGGGTGTTCTGCATTAATGATATTATGGAGTTTAGACACCTTCATTTCAAGCAAAGAAAATAGTAATCATCTTTCTATCCACTCATTTATTCATTTATTTACCTGTCAATGTGATTATAATTCGAGGTTGAAGGGAGTTATCTGAACAAAGATATAACGAACAAAAAAGAAAAGAAGGCTTTACAAGAATAGCAATGAAAAATTAGAAATTTATAATACATTATTCTAGGACAATTTCATTAAGATGTGTTATGTGATTATTCACATTGCACTCTACAAATCAGGAGGATTTGGCTACATCACATCATACTTTGTTCATTTTCAGCCTGACAGGTCATATCACTAAATCTTGTACCCCAAATTTATCAGCTCTTCCATCATTAGTATACCAGTACTGTAAGTCGTAAGGCTTTATTCTGATCAATATTTTAGGGGGGAAAAAAAACAGTTGATTAAAATTTTAAACTTTGCTTTGATAAACTTCTTAATCCATGAAAATGTAGCAAATTAAAATGCTTACCTTTATGCATTATTTAAACTTAATTTATACTTTTAAAATAAGGAAAATTAACTATGTGAGTACAGTAGAGATGTTTTCATGAGTTTAGATTTATTTATTCTATCATATCTTTAATAGTTCTTATAAATTGAGCAACAATTATAGTTTGAAAGGATTGATTTGGCACAGTATGTACTGTGGATTGGAAAAGAGAAAGTCTAGAATCAGATGCATGGGCTTTAATAAAAACAGAGAATACACACACCGATACTGGAAATGATAACAGATAGTCCATGAAATATTTTTGAGATGAATTAACTAGGCTTAATAAATGACTGGAGGAGGACTGAAGAACAGAGAGCTATGTCAAAAGTGAATTACAGGATTGGGTGAGGAAAAAAGAAAAAGAAAAAAAAAGAAAAAGAAACAATGTATTATTGTGAAGCTTTTCCTTTTACACACAGGTCTGATTGATAAGATAGACAAAGTTACTGAAAATCAAAACATCAAAATGATATGCATTGAAGTATTCACCAAGAAAAAAAAATAAATAAAAGTGTTTTTAAAGGACCACATATATTCTGTCAATCATTAAATTGGCTATAAATATATATTTATGAATTCCAAATCTTAGAATAGATACAAATCTCTAAATAAAAATGCAATAAAATTGAAAATAAATAAAACCATTAATGATTCACTCAGACCAAATGCAATTTATGGATATGTACACTGAAAGACAAGGAAACTAGCTTTAAAATTATCTGAATCACTTTTGGGGAGCATATTTAGAATTACCGCAATAAGAAACATTAAAACACAAACATCTACTATCAAGTAAGAAAAAAGGAAAATTAGTAGAACAAGTAATTGTATCTACCTATAATTTCAGGGAAACAAACAAAAAAATGTAAAGGTTAGGAAAGCAATGAAATTAACGTAAATTATTTAAGAGTAATAAAGTTAAACATGAAAACATAAAATTAAGTAAAAAACATTTAAGAAAGCAAATAAGATAGATACATTACTAGCTGTAACTGAATTAAGAAGATTTAAGGAGCAGTACAAACACACAAATTAGGAATGTGGAAGATAAAACACAGAGGACACATATTGATATATAAATACATCCGTATCTTAATAAAAGTTAAACCTGAATAAACTAACTTTCTAGTAAAAAACAAATTTTCAGTGCTGATTCACAAAGTAATGGTGATGTAATTAGATGAATAGTCACAGAAATTCTTGAGTGTTTCTAAAAAAACTATCTCAACAAAAAATATTCAGGCTCTTCTATGTGTCATTTTTTCCAAACTAATTATAGAGCATAGAGAAAGAAAAACTTCCAAGATATTTCTACAAAGTAGGCATAGATCTCATTTCAAATCACAAAAATTCACCACAGATAATTAAACCAGTACACTGATATAATTCACTAATAATGATGAGAACAAGAAAAATTATGTTACTTTGACATACGAGTATGTCAAACATACATTTGACAGAAACAAATTATTTCTGATGAAAAACCATTTGCAAATTAGTAAAACCAGTATAATTATTCAATATAAAAATAAGTTTTACATCAGCAAAGACCAATATGCCTAATAATGAAACAGTGGAAATAGTCCCTTAAAAGTAAAAAAAAAAAAACAAAAAACTTATCACCACTATTTAGAATGTTTTAGTACACTTATTTGGAAATTCAACTGTATATGGTAATAAAATAAAAGAGGACAGATTTATAATTGTTTCAGGTGATATAGTCAGGTTCAGAGAAGTTCTAGTAAATTCACATACAAAGATTTTTTAAATAGAGTTTAATATGTGGGCTAGCTAAACAATTAGTGTTAAAAGACTAATATGTTGCCTAAATAACAAATGTAAGGAAAACACAGATACCGTTGACATTCATAAGTAAGCTTTAAAAACGCTGAGAAGAAACTTAACCCAAAATGTACAGAACGCATATGAAGATTATTATTAAACTCTAATGAGAGTCAAAAAGGGGGCATGGATATATTTGGAATGATTTAAATATAGGTAAATTTAGAAATTCTCCCTAATTAAACAGAGAGGCAGCTTTCTTTGAAAACCCCACTGATCCACATCACCTTATTAAATGACAATTTTCATTCTCTTTGAAGCTGCGTGGGTAGTTTTCAGTACGTCCTTGTACTTCCCATAAATAAATAAAGTTATTTTTTAAATAAACATAAATAAAGTTCAATGCTTACAAAGGGTCAGCAGTTACATTAGTTCATAAACCTATTTGTGCCAGTTCTATGTGTGTTCATTTTATTATATATCTCATATTTACTACATGCATTATAATGACATGTAAATTATTATAAACAGAATAAAAAGGATTCTATAATTTATTTATTTATTTTAAAAGATTTTTATTGGGGAATTGGGGGATGGGAACAGCGCTGTGGAATTGGGGTAAGAGGAACAGGATACCTATAATTCATTTTTAAAGAAAATATTGGGTCATCAGGAAAGTCATGATGCATTTTTGCATTGAAAAACAGAAAAATATGTCATGACTTTCCCAACAACCCAATACATACATTATTTGCATAAATTAATAGTTTTATTTCTATGGAAAATAAATTGAGTTACTTAGAGAGTTTAATGAAAGCACATTACTATGATATTGTTAGAATCAATGTGACTGAAACCACAGTAGGCAGTAGAGAAATAAAACAAAAAATATAGGAAAATGTCTTACAACCTTATCTTTGAAATGGAAATAGTGTGAACTCAGGATTCATTTCTTTTCCTTTCAAAACTAAATGTTTATTTTCAAGCTACCACCAAGTCTTAAAAGCAAAAACAACCCAATTAACAATGAGCGACCCTAGTGACCAGGCTGGCATCTTTAAAAGGCTTGCTCACTAAAAGAAACCAGGGCTCCTTAGAAAATGACCAATACCAGATAAGAATAAAAAAATTTACAAGATCAGATATGTATACATTAAAAATGCATCTTTAAAATCATAGCCAATATCTTTGACATACCTACTACTGGAGTCTTCTCCCCAGAGCATTGGGTTAAGATTGTTAGCATGTTCTGATATGACCTAAAGGAATCCAGGAATTTGATGGAAAACTAGGGACAGAAAATTGTCTACTGTAATTTATCTTTGTGACTCCTTTAGGCACAAGATAACGTGAAAGTTAATGAGCTTCATAATTCCTTCCTGGGTGTTCTTTGTAACAGGCCTATGTACACAAGTAGCAGTAAGAAACATTCTTCCTACTTTACATTCTTTCATATTTTATTGCCCAGAAAATTAACTATTAAATAGAACTTCCTATACCAGGTAACTATGGGTAGGGCCATTCTCAGCTCTTTTGCTCTCTCACAATCTATGGCTCCCCTGTGTTCTTCACATGCTCCTTTTATTATTCCCAGACCTGGCCTGCACATCCATCTCCATGGGCTGGGATGCCTTCATTTCTTTTCTATAGCTCCTCATAACTTCAGTACGTTGTGACACTCAAACCTTACATATTCAATCTTATCTCTCTATTTTCCTTCCTTTGTCTTTTCTCATAACTATTCTCTCCTCTCCTTTCCTTTTTCTGCTTTGTTCTCTTCTTTACCTTTTCTCTTTTCATTATCGTCTTTCTTTTTCTCTCTTTCACTGTCTTACCTTACTCATTAGGCACAAGGTCATGAAAAAGCAGACCCATGCCTCTCAGTTCAATGCTCATATAAGAGACAACAGGCTCTGAGGCTCTTAGGTCAAACTTTAAAAAAGGAATGAACTCATACAATTTTTCTACCTGAGCTAGCCCATAAGATTATTGTCAAACCACTGAGATAGTTATCAATCTCCGGTCCATTATTCAATGGCCTTGGAGTGGGGCACCTTTATACATACATTAATGATGACATAATGCAATGGGTGCAGCAGTTTGCCTAGACAGGGCTACAGCTGGGGCATGTGTATACAGGGCTATTTGTCCATGCTTTTATTAGGTATGTGCAATTATATTATTATGAATATATGTATATTGTAAATGTATTTTTATAGCTTCCCCTTTGTCTTTAAATTTATGAACTATGAATTAAAGTAATTTAAACATGTCAGTTTGTCAAATGGATTAATTTATTGTTGTGTTCCAAAACAGATACAGTATCACTATTGCCTATATTTTCCTTGAGAGTTCTTCATTTGCTATATTACGCATGGGAAATGCTTCCCTTTTCTGAAACCAGAAAAAAATATTCAATTTTATTTTCCACTAGTTTTATAAGTTTGTCACTTTCATATAAATTATTAATGAATCTGTAATGTATTTTAGAATAAGCAAAGTGATTAACTACTATTTTACAAACCAAAAAGACAGAAGTTTTAATGCCATTCATTGAATAAATGTTCTTTCTGATCCGGCTAATAATATACATTGCTTATAAATCAGATTTGTATACATAAAATTGCGTTTGTTTCTGAGATAACAATTTAGAGACATTGATCTATCAATTGAAGCTTGTGCAAGAAAAAAAAAAACTATCTTAATTAGTGAGCATTTACCAGTTTGGGCAAGTCCCTTCTTTTATTAGTTTTTTATGCCTGTGTCACAAATTACCACAAGCATAGTAGCTTAGTTTATTATCTCACAGTTCTGTAGAACATGTTTGGGAATGGCTCAACAGGGTCCTCTGTTGAGGGTTCCACAAGGCTGAAATCAAGGTTTCAGCTACAATCCATTCTCATATCCAGAGGCTTGATTAGGGAAAAAACCATTTCCAAGTTCCATTATATTGTTAAGAGGAATTCAGTTCTTTGTGGTTATGGTAGTTAATTGCTGTAGGTCAGGTGGCTTTCAGGTGCTAGAGAGTGCTCTCAGCTCTTTAACCACATGGCCTACTCCAGAATGTGACAATTCAGTTTTTCAAAATCAGCAGGAGAATCTTTGTCTTCAAAACTCTCTCTTTTGGAAGAATCCAGTCCCTCTTTGAAGGGCACACCTGATTAGTTCAGGCCATCCCCGATAATCTCCCTATGAATAACTCAGTCAATTGATGAATAACTCAATCATAGGAGTAAAATCATACCATAAACACAAACTCCATTTGGATAATCTCCCCGTTTCAAGATACATAACTTAACTACACCTGCAAAAATCCTTTTTCTTTATAAGGTAAAATTGATTGGTTGCTTGGATTAGAACCTGCTATCTTGGAGTGGCCATTATTCAGTCTACTACAGGAAATCTGCACATACTAATACAAAAGAAATGATTAGGTTTAGTTTGGTTAATGGTAGCATACGGTTTTTCTAAGTAGTGTCTCAGTAAAAAGTAATTGTTGTTAATCAAACATATTGATTTACCTTGATACCCACTAGAAACCCAAGTACAATTGCACTAAACCAGCAAATCCCTCATGAGCAAAGAGAACAGGAAAGGATACTTTAAACCATTTAAAAAGATGGGATGCAGATAAACAAATTGAAACTGGCTTAGCAGACCAGAGAAAATTAAAATTTAAAATATAAACTTTAAGCCGGCAATAAGCAAAAACTGTTTGCAATTGGCACTAAAAAATACAGCAAAGCTAAAAAATGAACAAACTGGTGACAATAAAATGGATGCATATGTGGATAAAATAAGAATTAAGATTGAAAACTGAAGTGATGGAAAGCTTACATTTTCTCAACCACCCAGAACAAAGGCTAAATTTTTCTGTATTGAAAGGTTCAATTACAGTTTCAGTTGAACTCTGGACTGGAGTCTTCAGGCACAGCTGAGGTCAAAGGGCATAGAGAATGCACAGGATTAAGTACAAGTTGACAATGACTTACATAAGATAGCAGCCAGGCTTATGACTCTAGGCATAGGACTAGAAGGTTTATATATGGAGAAAATAGCTATATGGTAGTAAAAACAATATTATTACAAAGATCCATGGATAACCAAAGGTCACCAGGAAAAGCCACTAATATGTAAGATGAACACCAATATAAACAAAGGCAAAATAGGAACTTGAAAGAAACAAAGTAAAGAGAGTGTGAGGAAAAATCTCAAACAGGCGCAGCAATTGTTAGTCACTGTTTGAGAGGAAGGAGAATTCCTCAGCCGAAGGAGGGCCTCGAGGGAGACTTGCAAGTGCCGAAGTGGGAGGGACAGAGCCGGCCTCCTGGTCCACAAACTACAGAGCCTCGCCCTCTCTCTGGACTCACTGTGATTCAGCCCCTGCCCCAATTGAGAAGCCAAGCAAGAAAATTGTTACCGTGATTAAATCTTCCACATTGTTTGGCTTTGAAACATAAGCCAAGTTATCCTGCAGAAGCCCCTCGGGGATCAGTTAATTCCGTGGCTGGTCAGGTCTGCGTGGAGGAGACATCTCAACATGGAAAAACTCTGCAGTGAAAATGAAGCAATACCTGAGAGCCAAGTAAAGACGGAAAAGCAAGAGTAGGCACAGGATGCGGGAGAGCCAGACATAGCTCGTACTCTGCAAGACAAGGAGAAGCTAGAAAATGAGGAAAAGCTAGAAAACAAGGGAAAGATAGATGAGGAAATACTTAATGATAAGGAAAAGCCAGAGGGGAGAAAGCCAAAAGAAAAGGGAGAACCAGAGAGCGAGGGAAAGCCAGTGGATGAGGGAAAAGCAGCCAGGGAACTAAGGGCTGCAGGAAAGCCCCCAGCTGGGGTCATGTACCCAGGAAAGCCAAAAGAAAAACCAACAAGGGGCTGGCTCAGTGCCTCAAGGAATACAAGGAGGCCATTCATGACATGCATTTGAGCAATTAGGAGATAAGAGAATTCAATGAGATGGCTAGAGTAGAGGATGAGGTGAAGAAAACCAGACAGAAATTGGGGGGGGGGGGGGGTTATGTGGATGCAAAAAAGTTTACAGGACCCCTTCCACCCAAGGGGCCCAAGGGAACTCAGGGGTGGCTGCAGGGCCCCACAAAGGGGCTTTGAAGACATTCCTTTTGTGTAGTGTCCCCTCAGGCATTTGCCAGGCTCTGGGTTGTAACCTTAAGCTAATACTTTGCTTTAGGTGTAACTCTTATTATGTAGCTGCAGCCCTCTAGACTTCAGTAGCAGATTTTCATCCCTTGCATGGAAAAAATGTCTGTGGTTCATTGTAAAATTAAAATAAAAGTTTGCAGAACCATAAAAAAAAATCTCAAACAAAACTAGTAACTAATGTACATGAGATACAGGAAAAGACACTGTAATCATAAAATAAGAAAAAAAGACTATAAAGATGATCACTGATACAAACAAAAGTACTCTTACAAATAAATAAATTACTAAACAGAAGAATCAGCAGGTGACGTTGAGTTAGCCATACAAAGAGTAAATATTAAAAATGAGACAGGAAATGAAAAAGTAATAATAACAAAATTATAGGCTCAGTCTCTACGTTGTAACATGCAAATAAGAGGAATTCTAAAAATTGGTGACAGCAAAAATTGCAAGAAGTGTATTAAACACACACACACACACACACACACACACTCACGTGCAAAACATTTTTTTTCAAGAACTGATGAACAGTGTGCCTACCGCAATGGAAGGGGAAATTCAGAAATTCACTTTACTTAAAAATTTCATAAAATTCAAGACAAGTACAAGCTGAAAGTGATTTTTTTTTTTTAATATTTTTATTGGGGAGTTGGAGGAAGGGGAACAGACAAGTTTCTGTCCTTTTGTTCTTCAGTCTAGTTGTGGAGAACGTTGCTTCACTGGCCCAAGCTGGCACTATCATTGCGCTCTTCCCAGGAGAGGCAGATCAGTCGCCGGCTTCTGAGCTCACATTGGCTGCTGGCTATATATGGTAGCCCATGGCAACCCACTGCAGCAGGGGCTGCAGCCTATGCTGGCAACTCAAGGCAGCCCAGCTCTAGGTTGAGCTGTTGTTCAGCATCTTAGCTGTAGAGGGCAGTGTCACTGGCCCTCATATATAGGATCCGAACCGGGGCCATCTGGTGTCCCAAGCCAGCTCTTAACCAACGCGCCACTTGGCACCCCGTGATATTTTTTTAAGTTACATTAAATACAGAATGGTTTTGGACTTGTCAAATGGCAATACTGAAACCTAGAAGAACATATAACAGTGCCTTAGTAATCCTGAGAAAAGTCCAATCAAGCATTCTGTACAAAACCAAAATGAAAATCAATTAATCATTTTCACACATGCAAAATATCAATTTATTCTTCATGTGGCAAGAAACAATTGGAATAGTTTTTCCATCAAAATGAGTTAGTAAAGCCAAGAAGTCTAAATACTGAAATCTAGGAAAAGGAGAGAAACAACAGGAATCACCATGACAAAAGGGAAAGATTCTAGGATATGATGGTTCATCAAGTCTGAAGCTGCTTTTTTGAAGACAAGCAGGAAGTAGGAGAGGTCTGCAGCCTTTGAGAAGAGCAGAACATTGATGGTCTACTTGGTCTGTTAGGCTATATGCAGAAGATTTTAACTTCTAGCAAAAAGGTTTGGACATAAGATATTGGTAGGCTTATAGAAATAAGCAAGTGACAAAAAGAGACAAATATTAACTTCAAAGAAAACAAATATTAACATGTAAAAGGACACTTAATTATAGTACTCTACATAACTCAAATCTGAATAATAATATTTATATAATTTTGGTAACATTAACAGTAAAAATTGAATCATATAAAATTTAAATATAATTGCATAGGTACTTGGGAGAAAGGCATAAATATAAGTGTAAGAGAAGAAAAAAGAGAAAAGAGTAGGGCTGATAAAACATTATTTATTTGGAGAAGTCATTTGATATCTAATTCTAAAATATTAGAAAATAGCAGGATTAGCTTTTCTTATAAACATGGCGGTGATTACCGAAATAAATTATATCACAATTTGAAAGTGGTTACCAATGAGAAATGAAAAACAGTTTTTTAGGGGGGAAAGTGAATGGAATATCATTAGTTCTTATAATGATTTTCATGGAAATATTGGCTTCTTAAAAATACTGTATATATGCATCATTTTTAAATGATACTTTATTTCATCCATTCATTTTCTTTCTCAATGGCTGGTCATAGGTGTTTTTCACTTAAACCTACAGTCCATGTAATTGTGGTTGCTGTGGTTATGCTCATCTCTCTTCTTCTACGTTTAATTATTTTATGCTTTCTTTGCATTAACCTAACCTTCATGTCTGTCAAAGTCAAATTAATGTGTCATCATAAATGTTTACATACATGTATGTATGCATGTGTGTGCAACCATTCATTCATTCATACATTCACTTACTAAAACAGACATTTATTAATTGCCTATTTCAAATTAAATACAGTGACAAGTATCCTAGCCTTGAAAGCCAGCAATGTAATTACCATAACTTACATTGTTTTTCTTTTTTTCTCTGAATTTCTGAAACACTTTTAGTATGTTTAGTATATTAGGTAATCCTAATATAGCACTGGATGTTCTAATGTTCTCATTTACTCTGTTTTTTAAGGTATACATCTCAATTCCTCAACATTTTCAACTCCTCCACAGAGATATAAACATTATTTCTTAAATACTCCCGAGTAAGTTATGTAGCATAAGATAGTCAACTTAAATGCCTATTAATTTATTATGAAAACAAAGCTTGTCAGGCATACATCAAAAGCTGCGGTTATGACAATGATTATCAAAAAGTCCTTCTTTAACAACAATCTTAAGGAAATCAAGTGCTGAAACCTGAAGGTGAGATTTGGATAGCTGGGTACGGGACTTCCAAAGTCCTAATATCTGGTTGCAGTTTTCTCACATTTAAGTGATATTTACATATTATCATTTGTAAACAAAGATATTATCATTTGTAAACAAACAAGTCTTATGTTTGGCCTACTGAGTCCAAAAACTAAATTAACTAAACTAGAATAAAGACAGAAATGTATAGTAAGCATGGATAACTGTATCTAAATATTCAAATTACATTCTCCATCGCTCCTTCATAGAAGCAGAGAAGGCGCCTGCCTGATGGTTTCACTTCAGGAGCATCTTTGTAACCTCCATTGTGAATTCTATTATCTACGTCAGTCTATCCCTGTGTTTTCCCTGGGTTATAGTTCTGGTAATGTCTAAAACCAAATACTTACAACAGAGGAAACACTTCCGGCTTTATCATTCATTTACACTTTAATATAAGTGAATTTATTAGATACATTTCTTCCTAAGTTGGTAGGATAAAACATAGTTCGTAATGAGGAGGGAAGAATACCAACACCTACTTCCTATTAGGAACTTTACACATATTTTATATAATTTAAAAAAGATTTCTGTGAGATCTGTCATATTCCCAACTTACAGGTGAGTAGAGTAAGGCTTAGTGATTTGCTCAAAGACAATGAAGAGGTGAGAAACTAAAATTCTAAGGTGTCAAATGCTGAAGCCCATACTTTTCTACAATGCTTGATACATATGAATGATGAGCACACAGTCTGTATAACATAGAACATTCACTCTTTTCTTAATGTGTCCTTCCTTTCCTGTTGCTTCACATGGTGTTTGTGAATGAGAGGGTGGCAGCACAGAGGCCAAAGGCATACAGTGCAGATATCAAGGGAAAACGTACCTAATTTACCATTATTTAAAGTTTAATATGGTGCAGCTATTTATAAATTCCAACATATTTACATGCGTACATATATAGATACAAATACAGATTGTTCTTTTCAATGATTATTTATTGCAACATGGGAAACATTCATTAATGAGGAATATCTCAAAGAAAAGGAAGTGGGCCTTGGACACTCCAGAGACAGGTAAACAAAAGGATCATTGGCGATTCTTATGGGAGTCCTGAGAAGTAATGTTACAGGGTCTTATGTAGGAATATGGGAGGGGAGGTAGTTCTTTGCTGTTAGCGGTTTCCTTGGAAGACAAAGGGGAGATATCGGATAACAAAAAACTGTTTTCCTAGCATATAGGATGCTTAGGTCAAGTTCAGCAACACACACACACACACACACACACACACACACACACACACACACCCAAAGATCTAATAAAGACCCTTTTTAACATTTAACATGTTTAACAAAGAAAGGTATCTGAGGTCAAGTTCAGCAACACAAACACACACAGACACACACAGACACACACAGACACACACACACACACACACACACACACAAAGATCTAATAAAAAACCTTGTTAACATTTAACATGTTTAACAAAGAAAGGTATCTGAGGTTTCCCTATTCTTTACAATCTTATTTTTCTGTTGTTTTAATATAATAACCTTTAGGAACACATTTCTTTTATGAGGGCTCTAGAGAAAACTGAAGAGGTAGAAACGTGGCAGTGGCAGCTGTGTTAATAACATGGTACAAATTGTGTCAATGACAGTACACTTTCAAGAGATCTATCTGTATAAAATACAAGTGTTTTCAGGAGGCCCTCGTGCTGGGAATTTCTGTTTTTGTTTTGTTTTGTTTTGTTGTCAAGTACCCTGTGCTTTTTATCACAATTGTTTTTTCTAATATTCTGACTAGCTTTTCATTAGACTAAGGAAGCAGTTTCTCATCCTTGTTTTCATTGCCTGTTATAACACATTACCAAACTCTGTAATCTGTGACAGGTGACATGCCATAGATTATGGTACTCTTACAGAGATCGAAATGCACCAGTATTAAAAAAAAAAAGTTCCAAAATAACTTCATTTTTCTTTTTACATTTCAATGTTAGTTTTCAGAACCCAAACCAGTTACCCCCTCTCTCAGTCTGGACACTGAGAGCTGAAACCACACCTTTCTTTTCCCATTAACATGACTTTGCTATTCCTCTGTCCTCAGTAATATGACTTCATTTTTGAAGGGCTCAGCTGTCTAGAAAAATGATTTCATTGTGCATTACAGGAACTACCTGAAACATCCATCAATTCTTCAATGGAAAATATCAACAGTTTATGTCGTAAGATTCTTTGAATTTTTTACCTCAAACTGTGCCTTGCTCTTTCCACAAATCCTAAATTATTGTATTGTGATTCTTACTCAATCCTACCCAAGTTCTTGCATTGAAAGTTCTGCCATAAACTAAAGTTCCAATTTCCCACCAATTCTTACCTTAACTTCTCCTGCTGAGACACTGCCAAAGCTTTGCAAGGTTGCATTCTACCTTGCCATGGCAACAACTTTGTTTTATAAACAGGATTTGGGGAGTCAATTTTTGACTGTGTGTAGTAATATTCTTGGAAAAAAGTTTAACTTTAGCTTAAGAACTAGCATGGGATGTTTTACTTATCTCCTGCCTCTACTTAGTCATAATGCTTTGTACATAAAAATACAATTTAGAAAGACAAACTTCTCGAATTAGCAGTCGTTTAGACATGTTGTAAACGATATCCTTTCTCTGAAAATATAAAGAATGTGAGAGATGTGAAAATAGAAGGAAATTAATAGTCTGAACCAACAAATTATTTTTATCTATCCATGTCAGTACCATTTCAATTCTATTTTCCATCTACTTAATAGTTGTGCAAATCTGAGAATGTGACTCGGCCTTTTAAACATCTTTTTTTATTTTAAAATGAAAATAATAATATTCCTGGTTTGCAAGACTACCATTGGAATTAAGTCTCTGTTTTACACATACAGAGTATTTGCCGCGTGAATTTCTTTTTTAAAGTAGAAACAATGTGCTTAACTTGTATTATCCTATACCCATCTCCTCGTTCATTTTTCATTTTCATGAAAAAAAATACGTAAAATTGCAAAATTTAGAAGGTGAAACACATATTTTTGCTCTAATTATTTAAAGCTAAAATCCTGTAATAATATGGTAAATATGGACAAAAATAAAAAGAATCAGAGGGGAAGCAAAAATAATAAGGTGAATGGCGGCTTTTACTCTGCTGCTGATCACTTTCTAACCCCATGAACCCTATCTCCCCAGCCCCTCCCACACATACCCAAGGAGAGTAGATGAGAAAGCAGAGTTAATAAAACTCCTAAATAAGTTTGGAAAACTGGGAGGGGAATGAAAGAAGATACATTTTCAAACTGGAGTGGTATGAAGGCAGAAGTAATGTTTAGGAAATGTTAAACATTATTATTGTTTTAAAGCAAAATTATAATATACAGATATAAAATTAATAGACCTTAAAGATTGTATTTAACTCATTAATAAGGACATGCCTAAGATGTTATATCAGTTCAAAAGAGAATCTAAATACAGCAAGTTTATATATTAAGAATATTAAAATGAGTTTGCAAATAGAAGCAAAACTGGCTTTTTCCACAGTGCTAAGGGAGATCAACTGAACTTCTATCAGATGGAGTTTATTTGCATATCTATAGATAAGAATTTGCATTTCTAAAATTCATCTGCAAAATAAGAGTTGTAAAGCAGCTCATAATCAATGAAAGACTAGAATCAAATCAGCAGGAATGGAGTGTTCTAGATGAAGCACAGCTTTTCATTGAAGCACGACTGGTGTATACAGATCCTCCCACTTAAGTCAAAACTAATCTCAAAGAAAGATTATTACAGAACATGAAATAAAACTGGTCTCATTAGATTTGATCTGATTATTTACATAACTGCAGCAAGAGTCTTAACCTACCACTTCTGTTGTTTTGAATTTACTTTGCTGGTATTTTCAAAATGAGTCTCAGATTAGACTTATAAGAGTCTAGTATTTGTTATCTTGAGCCCAAAAAGCCAATCCTGAGAAATCCTCCATGAGATCTGACCCTCAGCATCTATAACTTGGGAAGATGCCCCTTGTGTCTCTAAGGTCCCCAAAATATTCTAAGGTGCCTGACCCACCAGAGATTACCTCCCCTACCATGTACCCTGTAAGGTAGGCAATTTTCCTGGCTAGACTTGGTAAGTACTGACTCCATAAAATCAAACTTAGCTCCCTTAAAGTGGCTGGTCAGAAGTGATTAAATGTGCATCATTCTCAAATATCACATTCCAGGTAAGGCGTGGCTACATAACCGATATTCCCAGTTATACCACAGTAAACAATTACGCCTTGGTAAACAGGAGAACAGATTTTAAATGGACTTACACAAATGACTTAATAGCTATACAAAGGAAACAATGCAATTTTCTGAATTCTTGGGAGAGGATAGGGGGAGATGAAGGAATCAGATACCGTTTAAAAGTTCAGTTTACAAATGCAGAGTCTACTACATTGTTAAAGGTGTAGGGGAAGAAATATAGTTTGCCCTTTATCTATCTGAGTTCTTAGCTGGGGTCCCTTTAACAAAAGACAAATTAATAAGAGAAAAACAAACAGAAGTTTATTAATGTGTATCCCTCATGTATACATGGGAGATACCCAGGGGAAAATGAATAACTCCCCAGAGGTGGCTTAGAATTCAGACTTAAACATCATCTTAATAGGGAAAGGGGAGTGGGGCATATAGGCCTCTTAGAGGAGCATGAATGATTGTTAGGCAAGATGAATGGATCCCTAGAAGAATAGACTGGAAGTATGATAGTGTTAAAGTAATCAAACAAAGAGACGATTAGACTGAGGTGGCTCTAATGCCCTGGTAGCCTATATAAGCAAACTGAAGCCTAAGCCAGACTATATTCCTGCAAATGCCTCCAGGTTACGAAATTAAAAATCTAAGAACAACTAATTACAAATAACCAACTAGGCTTTCTCAAATAAGCCAACCCTTTAAGTTCTAGCCAATCAAATAACATCCTTCTGCTCTATAAAGACCTTTCCCCTGGTTACTGTCAATGGATAAACTCCCAACCACTTTTGATTTGGCACTAACCAATTTGAACAGATGTTTGCACAAATAAGCTCCTGAAAATTTTAATGTGCCTCTGTTTATCTTTTAACAATAGCTTGTGACAAAGTTTCTCTGGGGGTATTGTTACTCAGTATTCTCTGGTTAGCGAAACTCAGGAAAGGAGAATTATGACAATTGAGTTCCTTTTGGAGGACCTGTCTTTAGGCAGAAAAGGGGAGTTCAGAGAAAGCCTCCCCCCATGCATTTGCTGATTTTCCAGTGCCCACAGATCAAAATTATTATACCAAAGCGGTGTATTTTGGTGTGGCATAGTCTGCTACTCTTCATGAACAGCAGTTATATTAAGAAAAAAGGGCTCTCTTACACAGAAAATAGAACATTAAAATAACATCAATGATATTTCAAATAAATAACATTTCCCTTGTCAGTTCATTCAGCTCACTATAATTAATTATCTGTTTTTAAAAATGTATTTATTTATTTTTAGTTAATATCCATCATCCCATATATATAGTTACAATTTTTTTTTTCTTTGTGATGGGAACTTTTAGGATTTACTTACTCTCTCAGCAACTGTACAATTATAATGTACAATTATGTACAAATAATGTACAATTATATCATACAGTAGTGTTAACTACAGTCACATGTTGTACATTACATCTCCAGTAATCATAAATAATTCTTAAGTTTCTGGGTCTTGGGTTAAGTCTCATGAAACTATCTAGAAAGACGCGTAAGAAGAATTTTGGAAATCCTAACTCAGCCCACTGATATCAAAATGCCATCAGAAGCCTAAAACCAAGAGTCTAGTCTTTGAACAATAATTAATTAGAAGTACCTGGTACAGTCCTGTTCCACGGTGCTTTGAGACAGTGCTTTGTGCAATACACAATCGCTGGCAGGTAGCTGACGAGAGAGCCTTCAGGCAGGCATCAGAATAAACTACCTGTAGATGACAGGTATTTAAAATCACCGCGTTTAATTTAATAATAGTAATTTCCAAATTTAAAAGGCCTGACAATAGAATGTAGGGAAAAAAACAATTATTTTTTCTATTAGCCTCCTGGATTTCTGGTGGGAGCCCTGAACTGATCAAAGACAGATTAACAAGAGAAAAATAAACACAGTTATTAGCACATGCATCATACCTACACATGGTAGTACCCAGAGCTGAATAACTCAAAGGGGTGCTTAGAACCGGGGTTTATGTAGCATTTTAGGCTAAAAGTAAGAAAAAAGGGCATGGGGGCTTCTGGGCAGGAGGAAAATTATGGGAAGATGACCAGAAAAGTATAGTAAACAAGGCTTGTTTAGTTATGCTTGTTAGGTTTGTAATGCAGAGTTAAGTCTTTGCCTCTTCCATTGGTCAGAGTTATTAACAGACCTCTTCTTCATGTTATGAGATCTGGAGACTTTATAAATGTAAATTTCCTTCACAAAAGAAAAATGTATGCCATGATTTTAGAACTTCTCCTGTCAGCTGGTACTCAATGGCTTTTAGTTAAATATAATCTATATGCCAAAGTGTCATATTTTGGGTGGCATATTCTGGTACCCTTCAAGATCATAACAAGAATGATACAAGATCACTAACAAAAAAATATTTGGTTGTTTCTGTGTCATGCCTAACAATAAGAGCAATTAAAAAAAAGTTTTAGATAAAATATGTACAAGCATTAAGATTAAGCCTACTTCCAAATAAGACAGTGAGTGCTACATCTGATTTTTAAATTAGACAAACATATTTTTTAGATAAAACAATGTTAGAATAAGATATATAATAATGAATCAAAATATAGATACTATATTGTGAATATACCAAGCAAATATTTTAAAATATATCAATAATATCAAGAAACAAAATTAAGACACCATTATTGTATAAAATTTGTTAAGTATGTTAGACTAGTTGACAACCACTTGCCTAGAAGATGCTAGTTTCAAATTGCTAAGTAACTTGAATCCAAATTAACATTTATTAACATATTGATGGGGTTCAGGACATGTTACCCCAGTATATGACACCTTGACATGCTGAATATTGTAAACTGAAGGAGTATGAGAAAACTAAAGAAGCAGGGGAGGTGACCCCCCACTTCTTTCCTGAAAGGAGATAAATCTCCCATGTGAAATGTACCCTCCCTGTACCAGAAGGAAGATATTCTTATCTCAGAGACAGGGAATGTGGGAGCAAAACAATCTGTATAAACAAACCTTATTAATCTTACTCTTATCTTCCTAGTTACTCTTTCATCATTTTACTACCTTAGCCCAAACCTTTCTGTCTTGCCAAATTCTTTATAAATTTGTAATTCCTTTGTCTAAAAGTTTCCTGCTCTGGTCACTTCTTTGGGTCTTCATTCTCTTGTGAAGTCTCCCACGTAATGTAAAAACTTAATAAAATCGGTATACTTTTCTTCTGTCCATCTGTCTTTGTCAGTTTACTTTTCAGACATACCAGGGACCCTAAGAGGGTTGAGGAAAACATTTGCATCCCCTACAGTGTTCATGATTAATAATGCTATACTGTTGTTACCCAAAATCATCAGACCAAATATCACCAGGTGTCTGCTGAGTATAGACACTCAATGAAATGCTATTTCAGCAGTTTTCATGAGTTTAGTACATATTATGAAAAGTAAAGGAATGGACAAATCACCAAGGAGTTCACAAAACCATACGATTTCTGAAATATTTATTTTGATTAGATGTCACCTATATAAATTTAACCTAGGGAAGACTGAGTCATTCTTCTGAGTTGTCAACCCTTTCCATGCAACTCATCAGAAGAAACATATCAAATAAACCTAATTGGTTTTAGCATCTTTCTTTTTTAAGATTAAAGGATAGATTTTTGTAAATTTCCGTAAGTCATCTGAAACATCTCAAAGATAGTATTAGGTGCAAGAGACATCCTCAAATTTGAATTGAATCAAATTATTGGGGTGTCGGAAAAGTCATGACACATTTTTTGCAACAAAAAACACAGAAAAATTCCTCATGACTTTTCTGACACCCAATAAATTAAATTTTAAATAATTAGGATGCAATTTGAAGAAGCAGAAATCAACAAGTTATCAAAAGATATTTAAATATTTGATTAATATAGGCTTATGGGTGCCTGAGAAATAACGCTTGATTACCTATTTAATGTAAGGTTCTATTAAACATTTAAAAATAAACAGAAGGAAACATGGTTGTAAAGATGTTAGTTCTTTTAAAAGTAATGAATCTTTGTTTTCTTAAATAATTAAGGCCATAAGTATTAAGGGCACGAAGATACCAAACCTTTGCTTTTTAAACAGAAAAAAGATCATAATCTTTTACATTATAGAAAAAGTCAATAAATACAGTAAATGAATAAAACATTTCTATCACTTTTCTATATCATTTAGTAACTGGGCAACCTATGCATTTAGGAATACCATTTCTGGTCCTAGAATCTGCTGGATTATCAATGAATATGGCCAAGGGAACCATGAAGTATGCTCAATCTTGACATTAAAAAGGTAGGAGCAGTCTATTTTCAATATTCTTCCAAGAGACCTTTAATGAACTAAAACATAACAGCTTGAACTTCTGGGACAGTAATTACAGTAGAACGCCAGCCATCAAATCTCAATGAAAAGAATCTTATAAGGCACCATGAGCAACTAACTCAGCAATGAAATTCCAAGAGATGGATCCTAAGATCCATCTTTTGAAATTACAGAGACATTAATCATTTTAAAATGATTAGAAGAGTATCCCAGCTAAAGACCTCAAACTGAGGATACTTAAACAATACTTGGGGATTAGAATACTGCAAAACCAAGACCTTTGTCTCAAACTGATGACAACACAAATTAAGCAGCTCCCACCCACCCTAGATCTTTGCAGTAAAATGATACGCCAAGAGTCATAGATTAACATAATCTCTTTCTTCTAGCACTTTAACCTTTTAGCCAATTTCTTTCCATTTTGGTGCTTTTATTGTATTAGATTGCTGACAACTTAATTTGCATTCTTTAAACTGGTTGAGGAGAGGTTCTTTAAAAATTGTAATACCTTTATTCTTCCCAAATGTATACCAAGAAATTATCAAACATTTTGGCTACAGCTTTACATCTTGAGACTGTTATTTTTAATATCTGATACCTGGTTTCTCTGGATAAAAATCTAATCTCCATTACTCTAAACACTTCAGAGAATCATTTACCTTCCAGTGGATACTCCTGGCAAATGAAATAGTCTCACATTATGAATGCCGACATTGTCATGTTAAAATTGGACAATAGCAAATTGTATTTGCAAAAAATAATTACAGAGCTGTTCACAGGGGCTGAAGACACAGCACTGTTGTAACACAAATCAGGGCTCTCCTTTTAATATTAATACACAGAGGGTGCCAAAAAATGTATACACATTTTAAGGGGAAAAAAAGCTATTAAAATTGTAATAGTCAATATATACCAATAACAAAAGATGAACATAAGTCACATTTGACTTCTGCAATTACAAGAGGTGCTCAAAGTGGTTCCCATCAGCTTCCAGACACTTCTGATTATGGCGAACTACTGCTTGAGCAACACTGACCAAAGTGTCCACTCATATACATTTTTTTGGCATCCCCGCATTTATTTTTCTTAAATATTTTCCATTTGTACTCAGGGAAATTTTCCTCCTCAAGGAATACATAATTGGAATTAATACTCCTGTCACATTAAATGACATCTATGTTTAATTGTTTTATCCCATTAGACTAGTATGCCTGTGTAGTAACCAAGACTTCACTGGTTTATCACACACAAACCTCACTTCTGCCTAGAGAGTAATTCTTAAAGTTTTTCAGAAGCCAAGAAACCTTGACTCCCGCTCCCAATTTTATATTATTAGATTGTGCTCTAGAACCATGAAAAAAAAAATTACTCGGGAGAATTACTCAGAGCAATCAGTGGTTAACAATTTAAACACTTTAACATTGACATAGTAATTCTTACAATGAGAATTATTTAAATTTGTAAAAAATGGTCAGAAATTTACCAATAACTAAGCTAAAATCATGTTATTGCAATGTCTTAAGATTCAAAACTTACCGCCACTGCACAGCCTTTGGGCCAGAGCCCGATCCTGCAACCTGGCCAGGCCTCTGGGGCAAAGTGCCACTTCTCAGTGACTCATTGTGTTTGCGGCGGGGTGGCGTGGGGGTGTTGGGGGAGGGGTGGAGTCGAGGAGGATAGGGATTTGCCTGAAAGGTGGCAAGAGCCACAGTATTTACAGACGTGTCTGTGATGATGGGCCTCCAACATCAGGGGCATCGAGGTGTTTCTCATCCCTGGAGTTTCCATCAGGCTGCCTTAGAACTCCCGGGATCCGCGAGATAGGCTTCCGCGGGCAATAGAGGCTCTGGGCAGGTGGACCTCGGGTATGAGTCAGCTATTATCTGGGACGCCCTGGGGCTCCGCGCGGCCTAGCCCATCCTCCTTGTAGGACCTTCCCTATGTGCACACTTAACTCCACTGCAGCCTGAAGTCACACAGCGCTTCCTGAAAGCTCCAACTGCGCCCTGTTTGCGCTCCCGGAAAACCCCACACTCAGCCCACCTGGATCAAGCCCCATGGTGTTCAAAGTAAGTAAAAGAAAAAAAAAAAAAAAAAAAAAAGGCCATTTTGCATTGGACAATATAAAATAAGAGCTTAGACGTTGTTTGCTAGCCAGGATGGGAACACTAACGTCTTGTATTCTCAGTTACTCTTCTGAGCAAGTAGAAAAAATCCATCTCTGAACTGGTTTTCCAAGGTAGAACATATGGACTCTGTAAAGTGTTTACTTGTCCTGAGCTCACCCATTAACTATCATAACTTTGAAGCATTCAACGCAACCTAATTGATACCGTGCTATGGTCTGGCTGCTTGCAGCTTGAAAAAGTTAAAAATCAAGAGACAACGTTGGTGGAAAGAAAAACAGGTTTATACAAAATGCTGGCATTCTGGAAGGATGGTGGACTCCTGCCCAAAGGCCATCTTACTGTTCCTAGAATGGGCAAAAGGTTTTATAGGTACATGAGAAGAACAAAGCAAAGTGGGAGTCATTCAGGCAGGTCCGAGGGCTGACATCACATCCTGGGGTCTGGTCTGTTTTTAAGATAATGTTATCTCTGGACTCAGGCTGGGCTACTGTGGCCTGGGGCTTTATGTGTATTCCGGTGTCAGGGTGCCTGAGGAGTAAGAAATTGCCCTTTCCAGGTTAGGATTTTGTTAATTAAAGCAGGGTTCTTTAGTTAATCAGTGAGAGAAGAAACAAAGAGAAAACAGCTGAATATCAGGGTAAATCTAGCTGCAAACTAGCTAAATCTAACTACAAATGGCTAGATAGTGAGCTGTGTGATAAGTCAAATAGCAAACAACCTAAGCCTAATTACGTTATTGATTGACCAAGTTTCACCTTTACACAATCATTTTATGCTCTTAGTCTTTGTGTGAGTTGCAGCCAATAATTGTATACTCTTTGTCCCAGGAAAATTATGTCACCATTGAAGATTTTCCGTCAATCCTTAGGAGATCAACCAATCCACAGACTCTCTATGATTCTGATATTTCATACTAAGAACTTCTGACACTTAACTATAGCAGTAAACCCTGTAAACCCTGTGCATTCCCTTTCACTAATGTTACACCATTACAGAAAAATCTGTTGCCATCTTTCTTACTTGACTCAGAAAATTCATCCTTATATTATAACTGGTTTCTTTATTTGAGGTAGGAATTTTCCTTTGATTTCAGTCATGGATAAGAATAACTTGGATGACTGCATTCTATCAAAATAGCACCTTCAGTACAAATTTTAGGATTGTTTTGTTTATTTCTGTGAAAAAATATTAGAATTTTGATAGGAATTGCATTGAATCTTTAGATTGCATTGGGTAGTGTGTGCATTTTCCCAATGTTAATTTTTCCATTCCAAGAATATAGGCTGTCTTTCCATTCATTTAGGTCTTCCTCAATTTGTTTCATCAGTGAATTCCAGTTTTCAGTGTACAGGCCTTTCACCTTGTTGATGATTCACCTTATTTTATTGTTTTTAATACTATTGTAAATGAGAATGTTTTCTTTTTCTTTCAGATACTTTGTTGTTAGTGTACAGAAACACAATGATTTTTATATAATGCAAAGTTACTGAATATGTTTTGGGTGAATGAGTTCTGAGTATCTAATGTATAGCATAGTGACTATAGTTAATAATATTGTATTTAATACTTGAAATTTTCTGAGAATATATCTTAAGAGTTCTCATCACACACACAAAAGAGTTAACTGTATGATGTGGGTATATTAATTAACTTGATTATGGTAATAATTTCACAATGTATGCATGTATCAAATCATGTTTTACATTTTAAATATATAAAAATTATTTGTCACTTATTCCTCAATAAAGCTGAAAAAAAACATCTTTCTCTTAAACTATAAAGTTTCATTCACATTATAAGACAAGTGCAACTTAAAATTTCTAATTTATTGCTCTTTGCCCAGACATTTTCCTGTATATATAAATTAGAACATTCCTGTAATAGAAGCTTTTGAATCAGATTTATTAAAGCTTTCTAGGAACTCATTCTATCTGTTCAAGTTCACAAAGATGTGTATATCACTTTAAATAATTTTGCTTCAATTATGTCATTACATCATCATATTCAACATGAAGTAAAATGCTCAGATCTCAGATTGTGGCTTCCTGCTAAAAGAAAAATTACTTATAAATATAAAATTGCCTTGCCAGCTGAAAAACCAATGCACATTTCTATTTACTAAATTTGCAAGTTAGGTGGTTATTTTTACCTTATGTTAGTGCTTGGGGATGTTTATAGACAGCTCCAGGTAAACTATTAGTAATTGCTATTATAATCAGCTATTTAATTTGAATAGGTATTAGTAAAATAATAAGGGTTGTTGGGCTATTTTCTGGACTTTTTGTGTTACATAAGTGATAAAAAAAAGAAATCCATAATGAAACTGCATATGTAGATAACCAAATTTAGTGTCAAATGAAGACACACTGATAAAGTATTGACCTTGTATAGGGAAGAGTATGTATTACTAGTTAATTGAGGGTTGTTTGGAAATGAGTTTTAGTAAAAGTTTTTGTTTGTTTGTTCGTTTTTTTCCAGATAAAACCTTACCTCACTTACTGATCATTTTATATAAAAAACAATGTAGCAATTGTAAATGAAAATTTAGTAGAGTACTTAGTAGCAGTTGAATGTACATTTCAATAAATGTCTCTTACACTAAATGTCCCCCAACAGCTTGCTTGGATATGCTTTTGTAATATTTTTCTATTTTTCTCTCTGTTTAAAATAGAATGCAGTTGACCCTTGAATAGGGGCACTGACCCCTGCTCAGTCAAATATCTGAATATCTGCATATAACTTTTGAAGGGCTGAGTCGATTTCAAAATCCATGTGTAAGTGGACCCCCGCAGTTCAAAGTCATATTAAAGGGTCAACTGTATTGTCTGCAAATCTCTAGTGTCTTCTCTTCAAAGGACTTTGAATTTGGAAAATAAAACAAAAACATAATTTTGCTAATTTATAACACATTTGGTTTTAAATAAGTGAGTGCAGAGAATTTCTACAATAGTATTATAGAGCATGACATAGGGCATGGACTTAATGAACTTCTGTTTTCACTTCTCTATGCCATTTTGAGCATTTATGAGTTTATGAGTTTAGCTCTCTTGCCAAGATCTGAAGAGAATAACCTATTAAAATGAGTATGCTTATTCTTATATGATTCTACAGATAATAAGGATCTACCATGTCTCCCAAATACTTCCACTTCCTAATGTCCATCCTTTCATATAATCACCTCTCTTTGAGTGTGAAGGGTGTAGTGATTCATTCCTAATGAAAGATTATGGTACAGTATGTCATTTTCCAGATAATTACAATGAATAATGTGTCTTCTGTCTTGGGTTTCTCTCTCTGTCTCTCTCTCTCAGCCACATGCCATATGTGAGCTGCCCTATGGAGAGGCACACATGACAAAGAACTAAAGGGGGCCTCTCACAGCCCTTGAGGAACTTGGCCTTGAGTCCAGCAGCCCACAAAGACCTGAATCCTGCCAACAACCATCCAAGTGAGCTTGTAACCAGATCTACTCCCAGTGGAGCCTTCAGGTAAGACCACAGTTCCAAATAATACCTTGACTGCAGCCTTGTGAGAGAGCTTGAGGCTGTCATGTTATATTCCTGATCCATACAAACTATGAGATAATGTTTCTTTTCTGGTGACAAATAATAGCTATCATGGATATTTTATTGTTGATTGCCTAATCATAACTCCTTTGTGATTTGAGGGTCACATTTTTCCATTTCACCTGTTTCACAATTCTTGATTTCACGCCAAATATTGGATATTAAAAAATGATAAACACTGAAGAAAATATGTATCATTAGCAAAGGCATACCTTTTCCTTTATCATCCCTCTAAAGTGGGATCTAAATCAGTCTAATGTGTAGTTGAGCTGGGTTTAGGTTTTTCGAAGCTTTAGTCAAATTTAGATCACCACTGGCTTCCTAAGTTGTGAGTATACCATAGTATCAGGCGTCTCCCTAAAGCAGGGTTTAAAATCTGAGCACAGCTGAGACTCCAAAGATATCTCTGTCTCATATTCTCTCTTTTCCTCTCCTTCTCCTTCTTTGCTCTAGAGCTCATTTGCTCTCTCAATATGCCATTGAAGATGCCTTTGTAGTCTCCCAACCACTGGAAACTGTACATTGGAGAGATCTCATCCTGTTGTCCTGCACTCAGCCTTCTTTATATTTTGTCATAGACTCACAAAACACCCACGTGACTCATGGTAGCTTGTTGTCCTCAGTTTGGTGCACTGCCCTTGACAAATGCCTATGGGAAAGAATTGGTGGATAGGTATGTTCTCACTGTGCCTCTGGAGAACTTGATGATTCTAATCCCTCTTTCCAACCCATGTATGTATATTAAAGTTATTAAAATATCAACTGGATTTTGCTTCTGTCTAGGAAGGCTTGTTTCTCTTCCCACCATGTACTCGAGAGTAAAAATGGCTATGAGCTATTTTTTTCAACCAGAGATTGCCCCTGTATAGAATTTGCTTTATTTTGATTTATTTGCATTGCCCATCTCTGGTGTGTTAAAAAAAAAACAACAACATTGTTTTCTAGCTAGTTTCCAAGCTTTTTCTCTTTGTTACAGTGGGAGTCATGGTCTCATATTACTTTCTACAACTCAATTGGAACCTCAATGTTCATGGATTTTAAGATTAAATGTTTATCTCAAGCCCTAATGGGGTTCATTTCTTCATACATCCAGAGCTTCTTAGACGTCTCTGCTGGATGCTTAATAAACACCTCAAAATTAAAGCACCCAACACTGAGCTCATGTCCCTAAAACCGGACTCCTGTACAGTGTTTTCAAGTTAATTAGTGGCAAATGTGTCCTTTCAGTTGCACAGGTGAAATCTTTAACCCACGTGACCTGTCACATTTACATATATTCTCTTAGGACATACTTTTTGGTTTTTTTCTTCAAAATATCCTATATTAGGCCTCTTTTACCAAGTACATTATTATCACTTTGGCCTACTGACTCTTTCTCTAGGTTTTAAATGGTATCCTTCCTTTCACAGCACCTAGCTACTCACCCTGTAGTCTATGTGCCACTGAGCAGCTAGAGTGATGTTTTCACAACATAAAACAATCAAGATAACATTTTATCCAAACCCCTAAATGATTCTTCATTTAATCAAATCAAACCAAAGTCCTTACAATGGCCTACAAGGCACTAAGTGGTCTTCCCACGTACCCATCCCGGCTCTCATTGCTGAGTTCTCCTCTTTTCCTTTCTTCTTCGCTTTGTTCACTCTACCACGGCCACACTGGCCTTGTTGTTTCCCAAACACGGCAGGTGCACTCCCATCTCTGGGCCTTCCCACTGGCTGTATCTGCTCTGCCTGGAATGTGTTTCTCTCAGATACCTTCATGGCTTATGCCCTTAGCTCCTTCATGTCTTTCTGAATAATGTGTCCGCAGTGAGGCTCACTGTAGAAGTAGGGTAAGACTGCACTCTACTTATTTTGCCATTCCCACGTTCCCTTACTCTGCTTTATTTTTTCCCCAGGTAGCTTACTACATTCTAGCATTCCATATGTCTATCTATTTACCTACCTATCTCTCTACTTGGGATGGTTAATTTTATGTCAACTTGATTGAACCACAGGATGTCCAGATATTAGGTGAAACATCATTCTGGATGATTCTGTTAAGGGTGTTTTTGGATGAGATTAACATTTGAATCGGTACGCTGAGTCGTTCTTCCTCATGGTGGCTGGCCTCATCCAATCAGCTGAAGGCCTAAATGAAACAAAAACGCTGACCTCCCCCAAATTAGAAGAAATTCCTCCTCCCTGATGGCCTTTAACCTGAGACATTGCTTTGTTCCTATCCTCAGACTCAGACTAACATATTGGCTTTCCCTGGATCTGAGACCTGCCAGCCTTTCTCAGGCTCTCACCTTCAGACTGGAACCATACCATTAGCCCTGCTGGGTCTTCAGCTGGCTGCTCACCCTGTAGATCGTGGGACTTGTTAGCTCCCATAATCACGTGAGAGCCAATTCTTTATACTCTCTATTTCTCTTTCTTTCTCTATCAGAAAGATAGAGATTATAAAGAATTAGAGAGAGAGAGAGAGAGAGAGAGAGAGAGAGAGAGAGAGAGAGAGAGAGAGAATATAGTCATATGCTATATAATGACTTTTTGGTCAATAATTGACCACATGTATGATGGTGGGCCCATAAGGTTATAATGGAGCTGAAAAATTCCTATTGTCTAGTGACATGGTCGCCCTTGTTTACTAAAATGCATTGCTCACCTGTTTATGGTAATGCTGGTGTAAAGAAACCTGCACTGCCAGTCGTATAAATGTATAGCACATACAATCATGTACTGTACATAATACTTGATAATAAACAACTAAGTTAATGGTTTATGTATCTATACTATACAATACTTTTTATTGTTATTTTAGAATGTATTCTTTCGCCTTATTAAAAAAAATTTGCTGTAAAATAGTATGCCGAGTTATGCTGGCAGCAGCCTCATGCATCTTCTGTTTACTGACCCTCTTGATTATATCATTTTCTCTGTGCTTGATTTAATCTTGCAATATTTTGTACAGTAACAGCCTGTACAAGCTTGTGGCCTAGGAGCAGTAGGCTATACCATACAGCCTAGGTGTGTAGTAGTATACCATCTAGGTTTGTGTACGTGCACTCTATGATGTTTGCAGGATGAAATCACCCAATGGCGCATTTCTTAGAACTCATCCCTTTTGTTAAGCAGTGAATGACTGCATCTATATATATATATATATATATATATATATATATATATATATCCTATCAGCTATGTTTATCTGGAGATTCTTTATGAATATGCTACTTATCTATCATCTATGTATCTTTTTATTTGCATTTTTATTTTAGGTCTCACTCTACCAGTATGTAACAATCATGAGGTCAAGGAGTTTTGTATGTCTTGTCTATCGCTGCATTTAATTTTGACAGAATTGCAAAAAAACACTTGAGGCATTTTTGACTTTCATAACATCACCCATGTAACATTTCTTTGGAAGCTTATTCTAATTGTCTTTTGTTTGCTGCTTTGAATGATCCAATTCTGTATCAAATTTTCTAACATATTACTCAGCATTTAAAATGCACCAGTGGCTTAGAAGCATATTGAATCACATGGAGAGCTCATAAAAGCATCAAGTGCTTATTACCAGCAAACATGATGCCCAAACACTGTTCTGAATGTTTAATATATATGACCTTATATAATTCTCACAACATTCGCATTTTACAGATGAGGAAACTGAAGTAAGTTTGCCAAGGTTTCACAGTGCTAAAAGGTAGGGAAAAGATTTAAAGCCAAACTTTCTGGCTCTGAAGTCCATTTTTTACCACTAGGTTATATCATGCTGTATCTTTTAACTCCAAGATGAGGTTGAATTCCATCAGCATGTAGTGCCCAACTCCAACCTTGTTTTTTTGTTTTTTTTTCTTGTTTATTTGTTCATTTTATTTTTATCTATTGTTCAAACACTATAGAAATTAATTTTAAATTTAATTTATACATGTGTTTGAAGAAGTGCTTACTTTGTCCAAAGGCGGCACACAGAAACCTTCTATCTTAGTCAGTTCAGCTGCTATAACAAAATGCCATACTGGTGTACACAATAAACATCTATTTCTCTCACTTCTGGAGGTTGAGAATTTGAGGTCAAGGTGCTAGCAGACTCTATAACTCATGAGGTCTTACTTCCTGCTTTGCAGATGGCAGTCTTCATGTGGGTCCCCACATCATAGTGAGAGCAGAGAGAAATTAAGCTCTTTTTTGTCTCTTGTGAGGGCACTAATCCCATTCACAGTGTCTCTACCCTCCTGACATAATTACATCCCAAAGGTTTCACCTCATAATTTTGTCACATTGGTGGTTAGGATTTCAACATGTGAATTTAAGAGGGACACAAACATTCAATCCATAACCACCTTTTGGTAAGATAAATGAAAAATAATTAAATGTATAATTATTTCATAAATTATTTCATTTGGATTTGAAACAATTCTGTCATAAATGAATTATTCCTACTATAAAGCAAGAGAACTGATGTTTTCCGATGTTTACCAACTTTCCTAGTACAAGATGGCTAGCACAAAATTTGGTAAATCGATCTCAGGTCTTCGGGTGTCAATGCCAGTCGTATACTACAGCTTACCCACAAAAAGACAATGCCCAATTCAATTTGTATCTGCTTTGGAAAACTCTTCCTATTTTCAGTAATATGAGCATAAGATATGTCTTCATTATACTTTCTCTCTTATGTATGTTTCTTATATTTTATCTATTTTATCTGAAGGACAAAAAGAATCTGTTTTCTTTAATTCAGATTTTGGGCTTTTATACTTATCTGTTGGTGTTAGATATGCTCTCGTGTGCAGGTTATGCTTTGCTTGTGTTCAAAGTCAATGTGCAGAATTTGTAGGCACTTGGTAAAACTAATGCTCTTGCATAATCATATTTAAGTCTCTAAATTATAAGATTGTTTCACAAATGAAGAACTTTGCCAAATTTTAGAAAATAGAATTGCTAGAGAAAACAAGCTTAATTGATTAACTGCAGCTTTGTTGTTGAAGACAAAAGAATAACTTTATGTCTCACTTAATAGCGAAAAAAAAAAATGCCACCATTTATGTATGCAAAAAACCCCACAAAAAACAGTAAAGGAAAATTTATACCTTTGACTGACTTAAAAATATACAAAGACAATGTCATATATAAAGTATTGGGCTTAAATTAAATATTGAAATTGGAGGCCTGAGTAGAATTAAATTTAAATTAAATTAGTTTCAGCTTAATAAAGTTTGTGTATTTCTAAAATTGGTTCCTGTCAACTCTTGGAACTTCATAATATTTTGTTAGGTCTATTGGTTTATATGTTTTTACTCACTGCCAGACTATAGATTTCTTCAGGGCCTAAATCCTGTCTTATTAATATTTGTGTCCATTGCATTTCTACAGACCTGACTCCTGGGAGTTTTTAAATGAGTTTTAAGAAGGAATGAATCAATGTAGACCATATCTAGTTAAAATTTAATAATTGATGATGGGAATGTCGATATGAAATGGTGAGATTATTTTACATTTGTAGGGATTTTGCCCCCTCATTATATACACAGAATAAAAACATTTTCCTATATTTCCAAAATTATTCTTTATAAGAAATTAGAAATAATTATGAATACAGCTATTCTGTAGTTTTAGAAAGTATGCCTCATTTAGTAATGCTCATTTGATATCTGCCTTTGGTGCTAATGCAGGAGATAAGATTTGTATAATTGAAAAGTTTTGTTATTTGACCTTCTAATTTAAGATTACACTCTATCTGATACTAAGAGAAGGGTCAAATAAACAGGCATTGTGCTGTAAATGAATATATACAGGCGTAAAACTCACAATGTCATAAGACCTAAGTTCTGAGCAAAATCACAGTTACTGTTTTATATTGTAAATTTTTTTTTTTGGTGTTTGTTGTACCTGTCAAGAAAAATATTGGCATAGAGTAAGTAGCCACAAATTTGTTTAAGTTGTTTATTCAAAAAGTGTTCATTTTGTGTGTGTGTGTTCAACACTGTGCTAGCCCATACATTAAAAAACAAAAAGCAAACAAACAAAAAAACATAATCTTGGAAGTTTATTAGATGACTATGATGCCTTACTTTAGGATAAAATAGTGCTGGCATTCAATATTGTTTAAGAAAACTTCACTGCTTAGAAATGTATTTGCTGAAGAACGGTGGCAATTAGGTCACACACAATTTAAAGAATACAGAAGGAAAAAAATATCATTAGTTGATATTACCATCAGTGGAACTAGCAAGCATACCTGAGAATACAACCAAATGACTTCATAGGAAAGACAAAAGTACAGGCAGGGTTGAGACAGAGAGAGTCCGGGTATGTGAGCAAAGGGGACCTAGGGTAACCACTACATCTATAACCTTAAAGGCATCAAGCCACTCATTAGCTCCCCATTCTGCCTCCACCGCCACTGCTATCAATACCACCTGTGTGAGTGACAAAGCTCTGTCAACCTCTGATTATAAATCAGGGTTAAGTGTCAATTTCAAAATAAGTTTTCTGTCAAAATATAAAAATTCGGTTTTATACTTTTATTAGAAGTTCTAGCAGCCACCGAATGCCAACCCCCTGAAGGCATACAGGACATCTCTAAGTGATCATGACCCTTTCCCACTGAGCCAGGATATGCCTTATGTTTCCTTCACACAAAGCCTTAGAGAGCCACAACCAACAGACAATAGATGACCTTTGGGATTAAATTCATTTTTCATTTCTGAAGTTAACAGTCTCAAAGAATTATTTACCTTTCATTCACAATATATTTATCAAGCTAGCCATTGCCCTATTCTGAAAGCACTCACATTCTACTGAGGAAAAGAGACAATAAAAAAAGAGTAAATAAATAAGATGTCAGGCCTTGTAAATGTCGTGGAAGAAAATTCAGCAAAAGTAAAATGATAAGGAGTTCTGAAAGTGGGAGAAGTTGCTATTTATATATGTTGGAGGATTTATTAATGAGTCCCAAATTAGGGAAGAATGGGGGAAAATATGTCAGGTAGAGGAATTGGCAAATGGAAATATCTGAGGAGAGAGCACATGCGGTGCATGGTAATGGAACAATGAGGTTAGTACACTACGGATAAGGTCAGTGAAACGCGAGGGAACAGGACTTACAGGTTTTATGGAAATCCATAGCAAATGTCATGGCTGATTGAGATAGGAACATTGGAGTGTTTTGACCAGTGAGTGGCATTATATGATTTGTATTTACACTCAGTTGAGAACATATAAGAAAGAAAGAGAGGCACAAGAAGAACAGTTTGGAGGCTATTGTAAATATCCAGACAAAAGATAATAGGAGCTATAGTTGCCTAAATCTAGTTAGAGTAGTAAATGGTGAGGATAGAAACAACAGTATTTGGCGATGAATTGGATGCAGAATATGAGTGAAAGAGGAAAGTCTAGGAGAATTTCAAGATTTTAGTTCTACCTGGAAGATGTAGTCGCACCAAACTAAAATGAATAAGACTAGAAAAGGATTACATTTAGGAAGAAGGTGTATGAGTCAGGATAGGTGGAGTCATGTTGTGGTGACAAATAACTCCAAAATCACAGGTGCTAAAAGCAATGAAAATGTATTTACAAATATAGCTATGATACATGTCCAAACAAAAGTGACAACAAAGATTCTGTTTGTCACAGCGCTCCCAGAGGCCCAGCTGGCTGAAGCTCTATGTTGATATGTGATTTAACAATCACTGTGGCACAGGTCGGGAAACATACTGAGTCATGCACTAAATCTTAAAGCTTTTTTTCCAGAAGTAAAACTTATAACTTACATTCAATACTTCATTTGCCAAAGCAGGTCACATGACCACATTTATATTCAAAATGGCACTAGAGATGCATTTTTACCATGTGCCTGGAAAGTGTAGGCTGGACATATTTGGTTAATAGCACTTAAGATTCTCCAGGTTTGAACATACCAAGTTTGTATTTCTGATTAGACATCTAACTAGTGATCCACCAGAGCTGCCTGTATGGGTATAAAGTTCAGGAGAGTGATCTGGATTAGAATTAAGTATTTAAAGCAATAATTTTGAAAACCAATTGTAGATGGAGAAAAAGTACAACATATAAGCCATGGAACACAAAAAGTTGAGTGGTTAGAAAGGTGAACTCATAAAGCACATTTAGGTTGGCTTCTGTATCCTTTTGTCACGTCCTTTCCAGGTTTTCAGTTCTGCTTTCTCTCGAGTACAATAACATATTTTGGGATCATTATGTTTTTCTCCTGCCTCAATCCTGGAACTGGCTATTTCAACAAGGATCCTGGTTCCTATAATGGGAGACAATTAATTAAAATTAAGCAGGGTGTTAAATGTGCTTTTTCTTTTCGAGGTATCATTATTTCTTATGCCTTTCTTAGCCCTTAGCCCTTATATATATATATATATATATATATATATATATATATATATATATATATATATATATATATATATGTATATATGTATATATTTATGAAATCATAAATTAATACTAACATTTTTATATCTAACCCAACAGAACAGTGTTCATTTTGCCTATCTCCTTCCATATGTATGTCCTTTAAAAGAACATGTTTTAATAAAATAGCTTATATGTCTGGTGAGTTTACTTGACAAGTTAGCATAAGTCACTTTTCTTATATTTTAAAGCCACTAGAATTGAAGTATTATATCATAGGTAGGCTTTCTTAATTGTAGAAAGAGTCCTGAAAGCTAAGCATACAAATTTTATTTATGGAATGATCACATACTGCATTTTATGGTAGAGTATCCAACTAAATATACACTTTCTGGGGAATACTACTGAATCAGTCGTTATGAAAAGCAGTTTGAAAACTGATGATCTAGGCAAGGGATAATTAGAATCATGGTTCTTAGATCAAGGTGGTACAGTAAATGGGGAGAAGTAAATACATTTAAAGATAGAAACAATAGAATTAGGTGTGGATTCAGTGATGAATATTTGATGAGGAAAGAGAGAAAATGAAGAGTATAGGATGATTTTAAAATTTTACATGTAAAACATTAGAAGAATGAAATTGCCCTGAACTATAATGATGAAGACTGGAGAAGGAGCACATTTATTGGGTTGTCGGAAAAGTCATGACATATTTTGTCTATGTTTTTCAAAGGTCATTTATTTACACAAAGAACAAAGATCAATCAATGATATATTGCCCGTTTTGTTTGGTAACCTTTTGCCATCTTTCAGTGAGCTTCATAATTCCTCATTCATAGTAGGACCTGTCTTTATTTGCAAAAAACTGAACAAGGTGTTGATTTATAGCCTCATCTGAATTGAACATTATACCATGCAAGGCATTTTGAAAAGAGCGAAACAAGTGGAAGTCTGATGGTGAAAGGTCAGGCGAGTATGGTGGGTGTGGCAACACATCCCATCCAAGCTCCAATAATTTTGACAGGTGATCAAACTTGTGTGTGGTCTCGCTTTGTCACGATGGAACACAACTCCTTTGCAATTAACAAGCTCTGGATTTGTTCAAACTGTCCAATTGCTGACAGTACACATTCGAATTGATTTTTTGGTTCCTTGATGGGAGCTCGAAAAACACACCTTTAAAATCCCAGCACACTGAGAGCATAACCTTCCTCTAATGAATGTCTGCTTTCGATGACGTTTGAGGCAAATCATCACGTCAAGACCAAAACTGTTTGCGCACCACATTGTTGTAAACAATCCACTTGTCATCACCAGTTATCAATCATTTCAAAAAGGGATCGTTTTCCTTACATTTAATGAACATATTGCAGATGTTTATACTTGCCATCAAATGAACTTCTTTGAGTTCATGTGGAACCCAAATATTGAGCTTGCTTATGTATTCCAGGTTCTTCAGGTGGTCGTGAATGCTTGAATAATGTATGTTCAATGTTTCTGCAATCTCTCGTGTCATGTAACGTGGGTTTGACTCGATCACTGCCATTATTTTGTTGTCATCAACCTCGTTGGGCCTCCCTGACTGAGGAGTGTCATTGAGATCAAAACCACCAGCATGGAATTTTGTGAACCATCATTGGAACTGATTTTCTTGTAGCACATTGTCTCCATAAACTTCATGCGACTTTTCACAAGCTTGGCAAGTGTTTTTCCCTTTATGGAAGTAAAACAGTAAAATATGGCAAAAATGCAGTTTGGTCTTCCATCTTCAACTTGTAAAATCTCCAAAACTCAATCAAATCACTCAAGTTCTTTCATAGGATGAAGCTAGAACTGTCAGCTGTCAAATGACATAGGAATAACATAGATGCGAAAGATTCTAGTACTTCCAAAAATGAACTAGTGTCATCTGTCGCAAACATGCGTTGTGACTTTTCTGAGAACCCAATAGTCAAACAGGACAGACTAAGTTATGCTGCGGTAATAAGTAACTCCCAAATTCTAAAGGCTAAAACCAACAAAGATTTATTTCTTATGCTGGCTCTCCATCTGACTCCAGAGTGCTTGCTAGACAGGGTCTTTCTAAAATTCTCTTTAACTAGCAAGAACTGTTCTCAACTCACAGTTTCATCCCACCCACCCCTCTGGGAAGTTAGAGTAAACTCACCCATTGCTTGGCAGACACTCCTTGTATTTCTTAAAATGGTTGCATAATTATGAGCTACTGGATTCAGACTATACTGTTTTTGGCACTTAAGTTTGTTATGCAATGCTTTATTATTTTTTATTTTCTATGAGATTCTGTTTTTTATAATTTAATATGCCCTCCTTTATCACCTACTTTATTTTTATTTATTTATTTTTTTAAGATTTTATTGGGAAATTGAGGGAGGGGAACAGTGCTGGGGAATCGGGGAAGAGAAACAGAGAAGTTGCTGTCCTTTTTTGTTCTTCAGTCTAGTTGTGGAGGATGTCGCTTCACTCGCCCATGTTGGTATTATCATTGTGCTCTTCCTGGGTGAGGCAGATCGGTCGCCGGCCTCTGGACAGTCATTCACGGTGGCTCTTGGCAGCTCACACTGGCTGCCAGCCGCTCACGCTGGCTGCCGGCCACACATGGTAGCTTATGGCAGCCCACTGCAATAGGGGCTGCAGCCCACGCCATCGCCAGTGATTCACGGCAGCCGAGCTCCAGGTCAAGCTGTTGTTCACCATCTTAGCTGTAGAGGGCGCAGTGTCACTGGCCCTCATGTGGGATATGAACCAGGGCTCTGCTGCTCAGAGCTGGTGTCCCAAGCCAGCTCTTAACCAATACACCACTCGGCCAGCCCTATCACCTACTTTAGATTCTTACAGACTATGAGTTAAACATGTTTATTAAAATAGGCAATAAATACAGAAGTCTCTACATTGTGAATGGATCCTTCTTGTATGAGGTAAATTTATGACCTGTGTAGTACCTATTTGACGTACATACTTTCATGGGTGCATTTTTCTTTTAAATAATTACATTTCCAAGAACATAGATATCATTAGTTGTAGAAGAGAAAAAGGAAAATGATTATGCTGCATAACACAAGTACCATCAAAATGTATTAACTTTGTATCCTGTATAATAATTTACCACACATTTAACAGCTTAAAATATGACACATTTAATAATTCAGAACACTGTAATTCAAAAGTCCTAGATGACATTACTGGTTTCTCTGTTCATGGTATCACCAGGCTGAAATAAACCAAGAGTTCTTATCTGAGAGCTTTGTGGAAAACTCCAAATCCAAGCTCATTCTTGTTAGCAGAATTCAGTTTCTTGAAGTTAGAGAACTCGGCCCAGCTCCTTGTCAGTCTTCAGCCGGGAGGCCACTCTAAACTCTTACAGCCTGCCGTCATCCCTGGCCATGTGGCACCCTCAGTCTTCAAGACAGCAGTTGCACATCAAATGTTTCGTGTGCTTCTCTGAATTCTTCCATCTCTGGCCTCTAGAGCTAGATATAAAGGCTCAGGTGATTAGGGCAGAATCACCCAGACACTCTATCTTAAGATAGGATAGGGTCAGTCATTTTTGGGACATTGATTAATCTGGAAAATCCCTTTTGGCATATGAGATAACAGAATCACAGGAGTGTGATCTGATCATATTAATAGGTCCCATCCATGCAAAGGGAAGAGATTATACAAAGGTGAGTGTCATTTATTAGATCTCCGAGATCTGAGCATCTCATAGAGGTGAAAGTACCATGTAATTCTGCCTCCCACATAGCATTCTTAAAAATATTAAAGAATCCTTGTATTCTACATAAAGTCCATACAGAATGTAAATGAATTGATTATTTAGATGGGGTAAATGACTTTTGGATAGGAAATGTTATCCTTGAGGGTAAAATTTCATGTAAATGGCTGGCCCTACAGTTTAAAGGAAAAAAAAAATAAAGCACTAAAAGCAAAAGTGCATAATATTTTTACTGATACATCCTCGCGGACAAAGGAAGTAAAAGAAAAAATGAACATATGGGACTACATCAAACTTAAAAGTTTTTTCACAACAAAAGAAACCATCAATAAAACTAAAAGGAAGCCTACTGAATGGGAGAAGATATTTTTCAACGAGATACCTGATAAGGGGTTAATATCCAAAATATATAAAATGCTCATGCAACTCAACACCAAAAAAAACAAACAACCCAATTTAAAAATGGACAGAGGATATGAAGAGACATTTCTCTAAAGAGGACATACAGATGGCCAACAGGCATATGAAAAAATGTTCAACCTCACTAAGCATTAGGGAAATGCAAATAAAAACCACAATGAGATACCACGTTACCCCGGTCAGAATGGCTATCATAAATAAGTCAACAAACAACAAATGTTGGCGAGGTTGTGGGGAAAAGGGAACCCTGGTGCACTGTTGGTAGGACTGCAGACTGGTGCAGCCACTATGGAAGTCAGTTTGGAGGTATCTCAAAAAACTGGAAATGGAACTACCTTACAACCCAGCAATTCCACTCTTAGGTATTTATCCACAAAAACCCAAGACATTAATTCGAAAAAATATATGCACCCCTATGTTCATTGCGGCACTATTCACAATAGCCAAGACTTGGGAACAACTGAAATGTCTATTGGTAGATGACTGGATTAAACTTTGGTACATTTACACAATGGAGTATTACTCAGCTATAAAGAAGAAGGAAATAGTACCATTTGCAAAAATATGGATGGAACTAGAGAACATTATGCTAAGTGAAATAAGTCAGTCAGAGAAAGACAAGTACCATATGATCTCATTTATATGTGAAATCTAAAGAACTGAATAAATGAGAAATGTAAATAGAAATAGTCTCAGAGACACAGAGAAAAAACTGAGGGTTGCTAGTTGAGGGGGTGGGTATGAAAAAGAAGGGGAAGGGATGAGATAATACAAATTGGTAACTACAATATGGCCTCAGGGATAGAAAAAGACAGTCTGGGAAATATAATCAATAATGTTGGAAATATTTTTTAGGGGGCCAGATGGACTCATGACTTGTTAGGGAGACCAATTCATAGTTGATGTAGAGGCCTGACCACTGCACTGTATTTCTGAAGCTGATGTTGAATAATATTGTATGTCAACTATAATTATATATACATATAGTCATGTGACATGGAGTAGAGTGTAGGAATGTAGTCAATGGAATTGTAATAGATAAACATGATATTGGGGGTGAGAGGGCTTTAGAGGGGGGAGAGGGGTTGCTTCTGTGTGAAGGGTGAAAAGAATAGCTATTGCATTGTTCTGTACACCTGAAACTAACAATAAAATAAATAAATAAATAAATAAAAATTAAAATAAAAAAAGCAAGAGTGCATAAAAAAAAAGACTGTTCTGAAACAAAAGGGTATCCACTGAGTTTGGCATATTTCTGAAAAAAGCCACTCAAATCAAAGTTGGAAGCTCATGCATTGATTGTCAAAATTAATTTTAAAAATGATTGGAGTTCATTAGCTTATTAATTAATCAAAGTCCATTGTGTCTCTAAAGGTTAAAATTGAACTGTGTTCTAATAAGAATTTTAAGAGTCCTGTCCTATTACTAGATATGAAGACAATACCTAGTTCTAAAGGAAAATGTCTGGTATCCTGATTAGATCAAGAGGGGAGCCTCTTGAAATAGTTTCAGGGTAAATTGAATGCTCCAGCCTGCATTTCTCTCCCTGTGACCAGTTGGTGCTTGACAATAATAGGGTTAGCCTAGGACAGAACAAAAGGAAATTAGAGATATCAGTGCCACAGATTTGTGGTTTCAAAAGGCCAGTCTAAGCCTTTATAAATCATCAGTGTAAGATTGAGCTGTTGTTCTGGGAAATATCTTAGGTAAAAATTGTAAAGTACAGCTCCTATAAATACCCTCAGAATATTTATTTCCCTATTGCTTGTATTCTCATTTCTTACCCTCTGCAAGGGAAATAGCATACCATTACATTGGATGCCTTCCTGACTGGCCGGAAGCTTCAGCTCTGTGCACAGCAACCACAAGAAGCAAGCATCTCCATTAACCATGCAATCTGATTATTAACCTCTAAAAATAAACACAGGTTGGAAAGCTTATTTCCCCCTACGAGAGGGAAAAAGAAATCAATAATGACTTAGATTCTATTTGTGAACTAAAATGCTCAAGCTGCTGAATAAAATGTGTCACAATGTGACAGTGTAAAAAAAAAAAAAACAAAACACCAAAAAAAAACGTATTGGAAAAGCTTGCAAAAAAACAAAACAAGCATTGCTTTTGATGGACTCTGGCATTCTTGAGATGATAATAAATGTCAATAAGATCCTGAAACTAAGAATAACAGAGAAAGAATGAAAGTGTTTGCTGAGCACATAATGAGTATAGCTAGAAATTCTCTTAGATACTTTCATATGTTCCCTCATATGATAGACAACGGAATTTTAAGGCTTAATGGTGTGAATTGTGGCATCAGTACTCTGATTAAGTTTCTACTCTTCATGTAGCAATTTGGGCAAATGAACTAATTTTTATATGCATCCCTTACTTCATCTGTAAAATAGAAATAAAACACTAATAGAAATAATAATAATAATAATAATAATAATAATAATAATAATGACTGTTAGAATAAATGAGATAATGCTTGTAAAGCACTTTGAACAGCACTCAACTTGTAAGTATATTTATTATTATCATTTCATTTTATCCTCAAAAGCCCATGGTATTGCCTTCCGGTTCAGGATGTAGAGCTAGAAATGACTCTCATGCTTAAAATGATTAACATCAGATTATGACTTCAACTGAACCCACAAGGCAGTTGAGATTGCTTACAGATTTCCACAACAGTCATTTACTGCAGGGACAGAGAAAACATGACCATGCTCTCATTTGAGATAAACACAACTGGACACCAATAAAATGAGTGTAACTAGAAGAAATGACAATTTGATGAATGGCAAGTGTATGCAGATGAGATAATCTGCATTTCTGGGGAGTATAGAAATTAGGGTTATCTACATGTTCCTTCAGAGTCTTTATCCCTGAGCCCAACCAAAAATTTATAGAAAAGATTGAAAAAAGACCTTTGCTATTTCTATGGCAGTGCAGACCTGAAAGAGGTAAATAGCAGTGGCTATGTGGGAGGGGCAAGAAACTCCATCTAGACTCATTTTCTTCTGTTCATAAAAATAAAATTTAGTGCCGGCCGAGTGGCGCGATGGTTAAGAACTCGCTTGGGATGCCAGAGGGCCCCGGTTCGGATCCCACATATGAGGGCCAGTGACACCGCCCTCCACAGCTAAGATGCTGAACAACAGCTCAACCTGGAGCTGGGCTGCCGTGAGTCGCTGGCGACAGCGTAGGCTGCAGCCCCTTTGGCAGTGGGTTGCCATGGGCTACCATATGTAGCCAGCAGCCAGCGTGAGCGGCCAGCAGCCGCAGTGAGCGGCTGTCCAGAGGCCGGCGACTGATCTGCCTCGCCAGAGAAGAGCGCAATGATGGTGCCAACTTGGGCCAGTGAAGCAACATCCTCCACAACTAGATTGAAGAACAAGACGACAGCAACTTGTCTGTTCCCCTTCCCCCAATTCCCCAGCAATGTTCCCATTCCCCCAATCCCCCCAATAAAAATCTTTAAAAAAAAAATTTTTTTAAAAATTTAAAAAATCATACTTTGTGTGGTAGGTAAGGAACCATCACTGCTGCCCTTAATTGAAAACCTATTGCAGCTAAGAGAGGAAATTGGCTGGGAAAACCCAGCTCCTGGGGAAGGGACAGAGTAACATGCTGAGCTTACAACTGTAGCTGGCAGAGGAGCAACAGAACTGAAAGGCCACACTCTTGTAATAAAGGGACATGACATATGCCCAAGAATAAGGCTTGGTAAAAATAAATCTTCACCCCTTCTATCACCAATCTAAGAAGTTTTGAATAAAAAGTAATATCAGAATGTTGCTGAGAGAGGGCCAGGAGAACAACAGCACACAAAGGTGCACTGTGTGAGGCACATAACAAAGGAAAGACCTGAAAAACTTAAACCTCACATTCAAACAGACATTGTAAGCCAACACCCACTCTTTATACAAGACAAGGTATGTCGGTAAGGTAACAGGTATCACTGCCCCTCTCAACTTCTACCTAGATTAACTCAAACTCATTTATGAAAAACCAAGAAGGAAAGGCATACTATTTTCAGGCATGGAATTATTTACCTTTTTCTCTACTCTCCTACACAATATATTTGGCTTTTAATAAAAATCGTAGGACCTTTTTTTTTAGATTTTATTGGGTCTTTGAGGGAAGGGAACAGCATTGGGGATTCAGGGAAGGGGAACAGACAAGTTGCTGTCCTCTTGTTCTTCAGTCTAGTTGTGGAGGACGTTGCTTCACTGGCCCATTGGTATTATTGTGCTTTTCCCGGGTGAGGCAGTCACTCGCCGGCCATTGAATGGCTGATCATGCCAGCTCACGAAAGCTCATGCCAGATGCTGGCCAGCCCCACTGCAGCCTGTGCCGTCGCTGGTGACTCACAGCAGTCCAGCTCCAGGTCGAGCTATTGTTCACCATCTTAGCTGTAGAGGGCACAGCATCACTGGCCCTCATGTGGGATGCAAACCAGGGCCCTGCTGCTCAGAGCTGGTGTCCCAACTCAACTCCTAACCAATGCTCCACTCAGCCAGCCCATAGGACATTTTAAGAGACAGGTGAAGACATATGCAAAATAGACAAACAGACTTCAGATCAAGACTTAGATGTGACACAGATGTTGGAACTATCTAAGGAGAAATTTAAAGTATCTATAATTAATATGTTAAAGGGTGTAATGAATAGGTTAGACTACATACATGAAAGATCAGATGGGTAATTTTAAAAAGATGGAAATTATAAGAATCAAATGAAAATATAAAAGATAAACACATTAGCAGAAATGACAGTGCCTTCAACAGCTCAACAGTAGACGTGACACTGCTGAGGAAATAATCAGTGAGCTTAAAGATATTTGAATAGAAATTACCCAAAATAAAATACAAGGAGAAAGAAATAAACAGGAACAAAGAAAAACCTGAGCATCTCATAGAGATGGAACTAGTTCAAACATTCCAAAATATGCGCTCATATGTACACGTACAAGTTGAGACAATTAAGTTTGTGAATTCATCCTAGAAAAAGTGTGACATACCTTATTGCTGAATATCATTATAGTCATCTTCCAAGTACTCCCCTTGGGAAGCTATGCACCATGCCAGCGCCTGGTCCACCCTTCAAAGCAATTCTGGAACTCTTTTTCTGGAATGGCCATCAGAGCTGTTGTTGTATTACCTTTGATGTCGTGAATGTCATCAAAATGTTTTCCTTTCAATATTTCCTTTATCTTTGGGTAAAGGAAGAAGTCATTGGGGGCCAGATCAGGTGAGTAGGGAGGGTGTTCCAATGCAGTTATTTGTTTTCTGGTGAAAAACTGCCTCACAGATGTCGATGAAAAATGTTTAGCCTAAAAGAGAACTTATAAGTGTTTATTTGAGCCAAACTGACGACAGTTGCCAGGAAGCAAAGTCTCAATGGATTGAGAAAATGCTCCAGAAAATGGCCATTTTGCAACTTATTTTATACATTAGAATCAAAGGAGGATGGTTACATGAAATGCATTGGTTGTAGATGGGGGTGGGAGAACGCAAAGTGGGAAATCTCTGGGATTGGATAAAAAGTAAAATGGAGAGACACACACTTCTTTTACATTGGTAGGTACAGCATAGTTAATAGCATTTTACAGCACAAAGAGAGAGTATTTGGGGAACAAGATAACAATGAAGGACTTTGTAGATTCCTGCTCTGGTGGGTTGTGCCCCCTGGGGGTCTAGAAAAAGAGATTCCTCTGATATTGCAAGGGAATGTTATCTTAGATGCAAAAAGACGACAGACAGGCTTAAGGTAAAGATTGACCTTTGTCAAGGAAGCTACAGGCCAAGGATGTGACTTCTCGCCATGCCCACCTTAGTTAGGAATTTTTATGTTCATGCCATCCTCTGTGCTTAGTTTCAGTCGCCTGAGCTTGTCAGGTTTAACACATGGCCCCTTTTCGGTCCACACAGACAGTGCTGTGTGAGCTGGTACATCGTCGTGATACAAAGGCCATGAATTGTTGATGAAAAAAAAGTTCAGGTTGTCTAACTTTCTCATGCAGCCTTTACAGCACTTCCAAACAGTAAACTTGGTTAAGTGTTTGTCCAGTTGATACAAATTCATAATGAATAATTTCCTCTAATATCAAAAAAGGTTAGTAACATTGTTGCAATAAGTTCATGAACTTAATTGTCAGACACAGTATAATTGAAATTCCCCAAATGAGAGGAGAAAGAGAAAAAACAGAAGTATTTGAACAAATAGTGACAAAGATGTCCAAAATTAATAACAGACACCAAGAAGGTCAGCAGTCACCAAGTAGAATAAGCATTCTGAAAATTAAAAATACAAAACAAAACCTAAACATATTTGAACTGCCAAAAACAAAACAAAAAATATTGGAGGCAGCCAGTTAGTGGGGGAGAAATTATATACGTCAGAACAAATATAGTAACTGCAGCCCCCAAAATCATGCAATACAGGAAGCCAATAGAGGAACATCTTTAAAGTGATGCAAGGGGAAAAAAAAAGTCACTGAAAATAATCTAAGCAAAATGTCTTTAAAACAATGAGAATTTCTCTATCAAACAAAAACTTAGAATTAAGAGTGTTAAAGGCAGTTCTTCAGCTAAAAAGAATATAATAGACTAACGGTTCTCAACTTTCCTAATGACGTCGACCCCTTAATACAGTTCCTCATGTTGTGGTGACCCCCAACCGTAAAATTATTTTTGTTGCTACTCTATAACTGTAACTTTGCTACTGTTATTAATCGTAATGTAAATATCTTTTTGTTTTCCGATGGTCTTAGGCGACCCCTGTGAAAGGGCCTTTGACCCCCAAAGGGGTCGTGACCCACCGGTTGAGAATCGCTGTAATAGACTCAAACAATGATGCAAAGAAATAAATAGCATTGGAAAGGATATAAAGGAAGGTACAGTTCAATTATGTTGTTTTAAAAAATGTAAAGTTCTAAAAGATAACTGTCTACTGAAAACTATATTAATTAGCAATACGCTGTGTGTTTTAGCATATGTAAAAGTAAAAGAGCACATGATGGGTTGGGGAATTGGAATACACTGTGATATTGTTCTTAACTACATGGAAAGTAATGTAAGGCAGACTCTAATTTAAAATGTACGCTGTAAACCTTAACACAAAAGTTTTTAAAGAGATGTATAAATAATGTGTTGCTGAGAATGTAGAGCCTCTTTATCCTTAGTAGCCAAATATTAGAAACAAAGCTTATTTTCTTCAACCAGTGAATGGATAATTAAGCTGTTGTACATCTGTACAATGGAACACATGAAATATTACTTAGCAATAAAACAGAACGGCTATCTATTGCAGTAGTTAAATTTTGATAAATATTTTAGGCATTGAAATTCACTCCCTTTAGAAAGACTTTCAAGTTAATGTACCTATTAAAATCTAGGAACTATTCGTCATGCATCTTCCCTTATTACAGTTCTCTCAGAAAAATACAAATCTTTGTTTTGGAGAGCTTGATATATAATTTTGTATTGAGTGTGATATTGTTTATAAGTGTTATAATACAGGTTAATGCCTACATGATATTTATGAATATCATTGCACTAACATGAAAATATATGACTATTACCTATGAATAGATATTCATAGGTAATATTCATAACTAGAGTGTAATTTTCTTGTATAGAACTTATATTTTATAATATTGTTTGCCTTTCCCTAGTCTAATCTTATTATCAACATGGCTAAGTAGAAAAAAGTGACAGACTAGAGACTATAGAATCACAATATTTGTAATAGAAAGAATCTTAAGATTTTAAGATTAAAGTTTCTTAAAGAGTATGAATATCCAGAAATCCTTTAGAACATTAAAAATTACCAAATACAATCACTTTATTCACAGACAGGGTTGAGGTTATGCAGATAGTATGAGAATGACCATTAGAACCCAAGTGTTTTGAGTCTTAAATCAATATAATATTTCCCTTAGTACATGTTGCTTGCTCTTCTAAGGTAAATTACACCCAGATCTAGTCCACATATTGATGAATTTACTGGAGAGGTGCTACAAATTCGCTTTGAAAGATGCATTTTCCTTTATATCTGTATAAAGGACAATATTTACATCATATGTATACATTCTCTGTATTTCTTAGAGTAGAAATTAAATAGCTTTCTAAAGAATATGTAGTTCTCTTTCTCCCACAGTTAAGTACCTTCATTTCAGAAAAAAATAAGTTCAGGTTAACTACTATGTATCAACTTATGACCTTGATAATAGGTAGGCATTTATGGAGTATCAGACTTTCCTCCACTTAAACACTGCTTGAAGGTAGTTTTCAGTAGGTAGGCTTGCATCTGAAGACACTTGAAAGACTCCACATATGCAAATTATAGCAATCAAGACCCATAAAGCCTGGAATTTTACAACTCTTCAGAAGGCCTCAGGGAATATAATATCTTCAAATTCAGTGGCCAAATTAATCCAATTATGCTCCCTTCCTTCTTTTGGCAGTCACCCCTTTTGTACTCTTAAAATCTGCAAATTTAGCAAATTGCAAAAGAAAAAAAAGTAAAGATCTAAACTGTACTATCATAGTACTACTATCAGGAAAAATAGTGTATATTATCCTACCATTTAAGTTCTTCAAATGGCAAAAAAGCTCCCTGTGTTTATTTGTGTAAAGAATTCATTTTCTAGTTTAAAAGAAAAATGTTGTCTATATTACCTGGATACATTACAGATACACACCACCATGCCCCCCATCCCTGCCTAAAGCTACTTTAGAGTTTCAAGTATCAGATTTGCAGTCTCTGATACTTTCCTCATTTTTAATTGGAGAGAAAGCAAACCAACTACGGAGCTGAGAGACTAAATATAGAAACAGGCAATGGTAGAATCATATATAAAAATAGATCTCTGACCCCTGCAGAAGCTAAAAAAACCAAAAACTTTTCCTCTCACCTTCTAAGTTTTAGCTGAACTAATAAGCAAATTATCAGAGAAAGATTAACAGGAGAAACTCAAATGTTTAATACATGAGCATTAGGAATTCACATGAGCATGAAAGTTCCAAATATAGTGGATAACATTGGGTATAGATGACATTTTGGACAAAGGAGAAAGGCAGGAACGAAGTATTAGATTTCAGAAGTGAGAATGGGCAATTTACAGGTAGTTGAGGAAGAGGGGAACACACAAGGCAGGACAATTCTTGCTGGGTTACCTTGAAACAGTGCGACACAGTGGGTATACGGTTAACAGGCATAGAGTCTTCCTGACGAATGCTAAGGTGAAGATTCTTAAGGTGGTGAAGCCAAGGCTCCCTTCCTAAAGCAGGTTTTTCTGTCTGAATCTCTTGGGCAGGAAATCGGGGGAGGCTCAAAGGTTCTTTCAGAGTCTTATTTCTGAATAAACAGCTTAAAATCAATGGGATCAAACGCCGCTTCAGGATGACAAAATTTTGGTTGCCTTCACCCACAACCTGTAGCAACCTTCCCACTTCTAATTAGTGCACCTGCAGCTTCCCCATGCCAAATCTGTAATCAGGGCATACCTGAAGTCTTTCCTCCTTTCCGCTATAAAGCTTTCCCTCTCTGCCTGCCTTTGAGTCTCTGCCAAAATGCAAGTGACAGTGACTGACTCTGTAGCTAAAGCAAGCTCTAAGTAAAGCTTTTCTCATTTGGGTGGTCTCCTTTTATTTCCACACAGCACAAAATCAAAAACAACAAAAAACATTCTATTTCAGAATCTCTAAAATGCCTTAATTTACCTTGTGGTTCAAAATGTCTACTTTCATGGTTAAATATACTCCATCTTTTCAATCGTTTTTCCTAATAAACTCCCAGTGGAGATGATTTCATTTTGGGGGCAATATTGTAATGTATTTAAATACTAAATTATGAATCTATACATTATTAGTGTTCTGATTCTACATGCAGTTTTGTATGTAGAATCCATAATTTTTAATATTTTTCATTGAAATTCTAAGGTAAAATGATGGTATATACATATATACACATACATATATATTTCTGAGGGGTGTATATACATATATGTATATGAAACTTTGGTGTATTGAAATAAATCTATACAATTCAATAGAAGACAATATGTATTTATTACTATATATTGGGATTTTATGTTCTTTCTGTGTGTTTATTATTTAATCATATAACCAATAACTGGTAATATATAATTTCTAAAATGTGTATTTAACTTCATTTTTGTTTGAGACCATTAAGAATCTATAATTGACTATGAGTCATTCTATTATTTAGAATATGCATTAGTCAACAAATTTTTAATACTGCATTTTATTGTTTATATATGCTTTAAAGGAGAAGTAAAGAGAGTCACATTTTTCATACATTACTGTTGAGGAGCTACGTCTTTCTTATAAAGCATTGGACAGTCTATTCAAGTTTGTTTTGTTTCTGTTTTTTAAAAGTAAAAATATTTGGCAAATTTATAATATACAATTTTCATAAATTTATTCTCTAGTAATTAAATGGCATTTGTTAAGTAAAAAACATGAAGTCAGAAGCAGGCAAAGAGACTGTAGAACTACCCAAACTCAAATGTTATAGATTCCCTTCTGTGTATCAATAAGCTTTGTACAGTTAGTTACTTCTTTTTCATATCTCTCTGTTACCTTTCTATATAATCTCATTGTAGTATTCGACCGTATCTTTTAGCTCAACTCTTTGTACAGGCCAAATGGATGCGTGCACGAGCTGTGTACCAGGAGTCTTATTATATTGGTCTCTGTAAATACCTACATCCCTTTTGCAAAGCATACTACTTAGAGTGCAGATAATTTCTAACTATATAAGATATCAATCTTATCACTACAGCTTATAATGACTTATGTGTAACTAGAAAAGGTTTTGTACCTATCTAATATCTAAACCTCAGTTTTCTTATCTATAAACTAGGGGTGATAATAGTATCTACTTCATAGGTTAAGTCAGAGAATTATAAATATTAAACAGTTCTTATAACATGCTCAGGTGGTTGGGATCTGGCATAGAGTAGCTACACAATAAACATTAGCTATTATCTAATAACACTCTGTTAAATGAATGATTTTTCACATTCATTGGACTAAAAGAATGGCCTCTTGAAATAGTTAGCTAAGAACTTTCCACTATGTCGCTTTTATGCTTTTTACTACATGATTTCTATAAAGAGATATAACATGTTTCTTCCCTTAAACAGAACTCTAGGAGCCACTGAGGTAAATCTCACTGGGTAGTATTAATATATAGCAGCATTCATCTGGGATTCCTGTCCAAGGAGTAAAGCCATTTATTCCTCACCTTCAGAAATACATTCCACTGACATCATTGAGTTCCTCAACAGGCAAACTCTTTGAGTCTTTAGATTCTAAGTCTAAAGATATTTGAGATCTTTGTATATATGAGTCCTTCTTTCTGGACATATATTTCCACTCTTGTTGGCATGACTCTCCCTTACTAGACCTTAATGTTATTAGGTTAATGTTATAAGATTAAATGGTATCCTACTCAATGATTGCTCCATTGGAAGTATTATCCACCTACACTCCAGTTCATTCTCTGTTACTTCTATGGTACCGCTCGGTTTTCTTTGCTCATTACCTGTTGTCATTATTTTGCTCATTCATTGCCCTTCTTTCCCATTGTTTTTTCAGCTTGTTTGTTATTTTTGTTTTTGTTGTTTTGTTTGCCTGATTTCTTTAATAGGCTGTATGAACTGTGTAGGATGAGATTTTATGTCCTGTTTCTTGCTAAGCATAATGTCTAGGACATAACAGGTGCTCAAATAATAGGCTAAATGAATATACACAGGGAAATCTGGAACTTGTTTGCATAACTCTACTACCAACATTAGAAAAGTAAAGAGGAATGGAAAGGCTTAAGGTTAGAGAAGAACAGAGGTGTCAGGAATATGAAAGTTTCCTTTTCTTCATCAACACAGAAGTGTTTGTTTAAGCAGCTTTCGCTAAGAATATGAAATTATTCTTAAAGATACATAGAAGTGAAATGATTATTGAAGATACATAGAATGATACATGACTTCCTGCATAAATAGGTTCTTTCAGTTTTCTTTAATGTTATTAAGCATCTATCATGTAATCTAACAATTGAAATGACATAAGTATTTAGAAATGGCCTAATAGTTAAAACTATTCAAGAGTCTTGTTATTTAGGAATTTAAACAGTTTGTCCTCTACAATTAAAATTATTTTCTGGACTAGAAACCCTATTTGATTAACTGAATTAATACTCAGTACATGAATTTGGTACAGTTAATATGCCATTTATTTGTTGTTATTTTAGTTTTCTCTACTTTTCAGACATTGCTCTCCTGCTATGGGGATGTAAAGAAATGTTTTATTTATTTAATTTTTATTTATTTAATATTTATTTATTTAAAGAAATGTTTTATTTATTTGGCATCTCCATGATGCCTGGAGTAGAGCTTTTCTCATTAGAAATGCTGACTAAATGAAATCTATGTATAATTGAGCCTGTGGTGTGCTGCTTACGCTGCTACCATAAAGATTGCTATTTTCTCTCTCTTTAAAAGCCTAATCAATTTATTGATGCTTATATTCATAGATAGTTCTCATAGTGAGTGTAAAATAAAATTATACTGAAAGAAAGATATGACCTAATTTAAACTCATTTGGATTTTTTATCCAGAGAAACTGAGAAATAAACGTGTTTTTTTGTTTGTTTGTTTTTGAAAGATTTTTATTGGGGAATTGAGGGAAGGGTAACAGACAAGTTGCTATCCTTTTGTTCTTCAGTCTAGTTGTGGAGGACATTGCTTCACTGGCCCAAGCTGGCACCGTCATTGCACTCTTCCTGGGCGAGGCAGATCAGTTGCCGGCTTCTGGACGGCCGCTCTCACTGGCTTCTGGCTACACAGAGTAGCCCATGGCAACCCACTTCAGCAGGGGCTGCAGTCTATGCCATCACCAGTGACTCTTGGCAGCCCAGCTCCAGGTTGAGCTGTTGTTCAGCACCTTAGCTGTAGAGGGCAGTGTCACTGGCCCTCATATGTGGGATCTGAACCGGGGCCCTCTGACATCTCAAGCCAGCTCTTAACCAATGTGCCACTCAGCTGGCCCACGTGTGTTTTTTTAAGCTACTGAATTTGGGAATAATTTGTTACACTTCAATATGTACCTGATACAGGCATACATCAAAACTATTCATCCACTAATTCAAAAATATATTAATTGCACAAATTTCTGTGATAGACTATCAAGAAATAGGCAAAGGGTAACAAAATGTAAGATGCGGTAGCATTAACCCTGCTAAAATTGCTGAAATCGCATACTTTAATTGGCAGATAATATATATGAGCAGATATGTATTACTAATGTAGACAGTGATAGATCTTAACAGGTTTTAAGATTCTGGACTATGAAAGCATGAAGGATGGGATTTAGGGTTGAATTGTAGATTCTCTCCCAGCCCCCCAGCCCCCCAAAAAAACCGAAAAAACAAAACAGATATGTTGAAGTCTCACTACTTCAGAATGTGATTTTATTTGGACATAGGGTTATTGCAGATGTAATTAGTTAAGTTGAAATGACATCATACCGGAATAAGGTGGGCCCCTAATCCAATATGACCAGTTTCCTTATAAAAAAGACAGCCATGTGAGAATGGGTACACACCGAATGCCATGTGATGACCAAGGCATAGATTGGAGTTAGGCAGTTGTGAGCCAAGGATTGTCAAAGATTGGTGGAAAAACCACCAGAATCTAGGAAGAGTCAATCAAGTGTTAGTATACAGGTTTCAGTGGCATATGGCATCATTGACACCATCATTTTACACTTCTGGATTACAAAACTGTCAGACATAAATTTCTGTTGTTTAAGCCACCCAGTTTGTGGTAATTTGTTACAGCAGTCACAGGAAACGAATACAAAATGCTTTGAAGTCAGACCAATAGTGTTTTTTTTTGTTTTGTTTTGTTTTTTAAAGATTTTTATTGGGGTACTGGGGGGATGGGAACAGCGGTGGGGAATTGGGGGAAGGGGAACAGACAAGTCATTGTTGTTTTTGTTCTTCAGTCTAGTTGTGGAGGACGTTGCTTCACTGGCCCAATTTGGCACCATCATTGCGCTCTTCCCGGGCAAGGCAGATTCGTCACCGGCTTCTGGACGGCCCCTCACTGCGGCTGCTGGCCGCTCATGCTGGCTGCTGGCTACATACGGTAGCCCATGGCAACCTACTGCCACAGGGGCTGCAGCCTATGCCATTGCCGGCAACTCACGGCAGCCCAGCTCCAGATTGAGCTGTTGTTCAGCATCTTAGCTGTGGAGGGCAGTTTCACTGGCCCTCATATGTGGGATCCGAACCGGGGCCCTCTGGCGTCCCAAGACAGTTCTTAACCATCGCACCACTCGGCTGGCCCGGACCAATAGTGTTTTAACTCTGCCTTCATACACTAATGCTGGGGTCTTGGGCAAGTTATTGAACCTCAGCTAATTTTTGGTGCTTTGTTATGGCAGCCCTAGGAAACTAATGCAAAGAAAGAGAGAGTTTTCCTAGCATTTCTTTAGGATTTTCACATCCCCATTTCAGGAACATAGGACTCAAAGCATCGATATACTTCACTTCTCCTTTATCACCCGAGGCATTTCCAGCCCAATCACTCAGTCTCTAGAGTCAACTTTGTCAGCATGGGAACCCCAGTTCCAACAGTTTCATGTTGTATGTTTTGGAGCATCTGACTATAAACTTTTTGTCTCAGTTTTCATATATCTAGGATGGGCATATTAAGATTTTATAGTTCAAAGTTCATCACAGGATTAAATGAGACAAGGCAGATGAAGTGTTAAGAACAATGCTGTGTGCATTGTGAGTGCTCAATACATGTTAAATCCAATATTCTCCTTGGATTTAGTCTCATCACACGTAGATTTGGCTGTAGCTGAGAAGATACAGGAGACTTATCTTCTAGTGGTGTTTGATTTAAGTATAGGTTGCCTCATGGATCTCTGCCACTGAGCTACTTCAGAGTGTCTTGTGCCATGCATGTTGGAGATTTGGGTTGAGTTAAATTCCTACAGAATGTTGGTTTCTTTTCTAGAGGCCTCTTTTGCAGCAGCAGTTAAATCTTCAAAATGTCTAACGCACAATGAAGGTAGCTGCACAATACAGAATCACTCTTTCCTAAGACTTCACTCTGCTCCTAAAGCATATCTCAGTTGATAAGACAGTTCTGCCTCTGAAGTATGGAAATGGTTCAAAACAATGTAACACTCTTTAGGATGTCATATGCGACATTCCACCAGCTGTGTGGCTAGGGCAAATAGGAGAAGGCCAAAAAGAGAGAGCAGACAAAAATACTGTACTTCCCAGGCACAATGAGTTACAGCTTCAAAAGGTGGAGAGGACTTGAGAAGTGTTATGAAAACAACAGTGGTTGTCAGACCCACCTTGCCTGAGGCATTCAGAAAGCGGGAGGTTTTTTTGATCAAAGACAGCAAGGATGAAGGGAACCTGTAAGCGAGAACCACAGACTGCACTAGTTTGGGCAAAGGGTTGCTGCCTCTGAAAACTAAAAAGTCTGTGTAGATGCCATGTGGAAAGGATTATAGCAAAAAGGACTGCCTTATAGTCCACAGCTGCACTCTCCAATTACAGTCACCACAGGGAATATTTCCTGAGGCAAATATTACCTGAAATCTTTGTCCATGACCTGGATAAAGAATTTAAGCTATACCCATTTCATTCACAGGTGAAAGAAACAACATAGTGTGAATTTCTCTACAAGATCAAATTTTAGTAAGAATGCTATTTAGTATCAAAAGTTTTTTGTTTTCTTTTTTTTTTTTTTCAAAAGGAAAGGAGAAAAAAGGCAAACAATACTCTCATAGAAACTTTAAAAACAGGAATGCAGAATATGGAAAAACAGATTAAGTGCACTCAACTTAACTGGGAGTCTCAGCGGATAAAAATAGATAAATCTGCAGTGTAATGCTCTTGTTCTTTTAAATAGTGTTATAAAATTCTATTAAATGAGGCATTCAAACCTTTTAATTGAATTAAACTGCTAATATTTTGTTTCAATTCTTGTTTTGAATTTTTCTGAAAGCCATTTCATTATTGTTTCTGTGGTTATTGTGTTCAGTGATTTGGATTTTTGGTATTCTACCACTATCAGTCCATTTATTTTTTTCCACGTATAAAATTAGCAGAGAAACAAAGAATTTGAGCTGCATGCACTCTAACCATAGAGCAGAGTTAAAACTTAAAAGAAAAAAACCAAAACTAGAACAAACAAGTAAATTCAACAACATTTTAAGATACAAGATCAACACACATATATAGCTAGCAAAACGTAAATTGGTACCACTCTGAAAAAATTTGGCAGTTTTTTATAAAACTAAACATATAACAACCATACTCCCCAGCAATTGCACTCTTGAGCCTTTATCTCAGAGAAATAAAAATTTATATCCGCATGAAAACTTGTGTATAAATGTTTATAATACTTATATTCATAAAGACCAAAAAACTGGAAACGGCCCAAATATACTTCAACCAATGAATGTTTAAACACTCTGTGGTACATCCACACCATGGACTTACTAGACAACAATAAGAAGGAAAAACACTATTGATACCCACATTGACTTAAATGAATCTCCCAGGAATTATACCAAGTAAAAAAAGCCAACCCCGGGAGGTTACATGCTATATAATTCCATTTATATGACATTCTTAAAGTAAGAAAGATATAGAAATGGGGGAAGGGGGAGAATGGGAAATGACTATGGACCTCTGTGGTGATAGAAATGTTCTGTACCTTGAATACATCAATGTCAATGTCAATATCGTGGTTGTGATGTTGCACTATAGTTTTACATGATGTTACCGTTGAGATTACTAGATACGTGGTACATGGAAAACTTTCCGCATTATTTCTTACAAATGCAAGTTGTCATGATTGCTCATGGGTTGTGACAGAATTCAAGAGGCACAGGTGGGTAGAAGTCAGAAACCTTATTTAAGAAGAGAAACACCAGCAGAGGAGTTGCTAGGGGGGAGAGTCTACAGTAGACAGCTCCACCAAACTCTTCACCACCTGGGTTTCTAAGCTTCCCTGTGGGAAGGTGGGGTTCGTCAGTTCATGATTTTTTGTTTTTTGTTTTATCACAGGCAGCCATTGGTGAGAATCTCCTGCTTCATCCTTCCTCAAAACCATAGTATTCGTCTGGGTGGCCCTGGCCTATTCTAGTCTGGTTTTCTGTTTGTCATGTCTCCTGAGTTAACCAGGGGTGCAATTAACCTTTAAGTCTATTTTACTGATTCCCAAGCTCATTCCTGTTAATTCTTTACCTCTCTCATCACATATGAATCTATAACTCAAAAAGTTTAATTTAAAAATAAAGTTTGTTTCTAGATCACTAATTTAAAGTATAGTAATATTTCCAGCTAAGTAAAACAAAATTTCAATTAGCTTAGACCCAAATAACCAGTACCTTCACTCCTCTTTATGCTCCAGAACAAACAATGCATCATGTGACTATTTGCTTATATCAGATAATTAAGGTAAAGTAACTATTTTTTTTTACTACTAAAACTGAACATATATATAAAGCTATATCACAGTAATGCCTACCTTTTTGTGTATACTGAACAGAAATGTCTATCTACTCTTAACCAAATGTCTACATAATTTTACCAAGTATAATATGCAGAGTGTTAAAAACAAACAAACAAGCAAACAAGCAAAAAACTCCCAGGTATAACAGCCAAAACGAAAATAATCCAAATGTTCATTAATATAGTAGAATAACTAAATAATGGAATATTCAGATAATGGA
>CM063088.1:22542853-22575353 GCA_031876335.1 Hipposideros larvatus | reverse complement strand
AAAGATGTGTCAGGTATGTAATATGTATTGATGCTCAAGATTCATTTGAATTCCCTTTTAGCCTGCATCTATACATAGGAGAGGCTGGAAATCTAAAACAATTGTATTTTGTAGTAACCCTTGCAGGTAGTTTTTTAATGCACCTTAGATTTGGTCAATCAGATAAATTCATGCGAAATAAATTCAGAGGTCAATTAAGGGATGAGGGAGGTGGAAACTGGGGTATTTCTTGTGCTGATTCAGATTAGGACAGAGACAATGCAGCTATGTCAACTCTGTTTTCTGATGCTGAGGGTTTTTGGTTTGTTTGTTTTTTCCCCTGCAATGTAGCCTGTAATCATGGCAGAGACTGTTTTATTTAGAAAGTGAAATGATTACTGGAAGTGTGGCCAGAACCTTGTGTAATATACGGTCAATGATTTTGTATCCTCCTAATACTTGGTAATAAAACTTTTTTTGGTTTAAAATTACCAGAAAATTTTCAATTGCCTGGAAGCAAACCCTAAATTTAAGGGATTCAATACTTGGAGGAAATAATTCACCTTTAATTTATGCTCTATTGCAGACTTACTTGAAACACTTTCAAAAAAGGGGGAAAAAATGAAATCAATATTTCACAGAAATTTCAGTCCAGTGGTTTCTTCTTCTTGAGTAGATACACAACCAATTGCAGTGCCAATTAACATAATGAATTCCCAACCAGACTGACCTCTATCACATAAAAGGCACAGTCCAAACCTTATGCACAGCTTTGTTCCAAAAGACTCTTTGTGTTTAGTTCAACAATGCAGGAGAGTTGAGATAAAGTGAGATTGTTAACTGGGGACAGGTAGTTCTCCGTTTAAACCATAAAATGGTTATGCCAACATGAGAGTCACTTTTATGCACCATCTTAAACCATTCATTTCATCTCCGTCAGACTCTCTGAAGAGCGTCAGCATCGATACATAACAGATCCATCCCGTGTTCTGTAGCCAACAACAAAGAAACAGCCAGGACCACATGCTGAACCGCAGACCAGTAAAACCCCTGCTATTCACTACACCTCCTCCATGCCTTGCATACTTCCTAACCTAGAACGCATAATGCTGCTTCAGGTATCTCAAAGAATTTAAGAGTTCACAAGGCATTTAAGTAAAGTCAGGTTGTGTAAGAATCCAAGTCTCCAAAATCTCTTATATGGACAAAGCAATTTACATCTCTTTTGCCTATGGCTATTAACTAAAACTGAAGAGTCACTAAAGTGAAAGTATTTTGTCTTTGGGCAATTGTTTCACATAATAAGCACAAGAGAGACCCAGAAAGTCCCTGCCATCTCTTAACACATGTTTAATAATTTTGTTGCAAAAGGAGGATGTTTATTTATATTCTATCCTTCACTTATGCAAGAGTAATTATCAAAATTCTATTCTGAAAAGAATAAATATAAGGCTTTAATTTTCAATATATGTTTAATTTCATTGATCAATGAGAAAAACAAATATTGAAGAAACAAAAACTGTTTTACTTACCAAATATGTGGTAAAATATAAGGGACCTGTACAAAATACTGTCAAAAACAGTGATTATAAATATAAATATAACTGTAATCTTCTAAAAAACCCAGGTAATATGTGTATGTAAATTGAAAAAATAATAGTTATGAAATATTTTGAAATTGTGCTTGATCATTTAAGTTTTTGTCTCAACATAATATGAAATGTAAGAAAAACAATATTTTCATACCTCCTCACTCTCTAAAGTGTGTGGGCCATCATTCTTCATTATCAATCACCGTTACCAAGCTTTCTTTTTTTATTACAACTCTATTTTTAGAGCAATTTTAGGTTCAGAGAAAAATTAAAGGTAAGATGCAAAAATTTCTCATAGACCTCTTGCACTACACATGTAAGGCCTCCCCCATTATCAACACCACCACCATAGTAGTGCATTTGTTATAATTGATAAACATACAATGACGCATCATAACTACCCAAAATTTGTAGATTAGATCTTAGTCACTCTTGGTCTTATGCATTCTATGTTTGTAGATTAGATCTTGGTTCATTCTTGGTTTTATGCTATCTATGTGTTTGAACAGAGAGAGAGGGGGGGGCTGGAGAAAGAAAGAGAAAGAGAGAGAGAGAGAGAGAGAGAGAGAGAGAGAGAGAGAGAGAGAGAGAGAGAGAGAGAGGGAGGAAGAAAGAAAGAAAGAAAGAAAGAAAGAAAGAAAGAAAGAAAGAAAGAAAGAAAGAAAGAAAGAAAGAAAGAAGAAAAGAAAGGGGGAGATTGTAAGAATTGTTTCATGTGCTTATGGGGGTTCAGTAGCCTAACATCAGCAAGGTAGGCCAGCAGGCTAGAGACCCAGGGAGAGCTGCAGTAAGAGTCCAAAGGCAGTCATCTGCTGGTATAATGCCTAGATTTAGAGAGGTGAGTCTTTATTCTTCCAAGGCCTTCAGCTGATTGGATGAGGTAAGCTACTCTATTCAAAGCCCGTTGGTTTAAATGCTAATGTTATTCAAACACCAACTTCACAGAAACATCTAGAATAATGTTTAACCATAACCAAGTCTCTGGGCACCTTGGCACAGTCTACATGACATATAAAGTTAATCATTCCAGAGAACAAGGGAGAATATAGGTGGAACTCAGGAAATTTATCGTATGTGTCTCCTTCATGTCATATTCTGGCATAGAACTAACCCATGACCACAGTTTTTTATGGTTCAGCTGCCTGTCTTAACTAAACTCTTTATGAAAAAAAAAATTCTTAATTTTCAAGTAGTCATAAGACTCATCAGAGATACAAAACTAGGTAATCAAAAAACATCTTTATTTGTTCCTTACTTCTTGCCAGGACATCAAAGATAAGTAAGACTTTACAGTGTTTCAACAATGTACTACTCCAGGGGTCGGCAAACTGCGGCTTGTGAGCCACATGTAGCTCTTTGGGTATGTTCTGTCTCAAAAGTTTGCCGACGCCTGGAAGAGCCAATCCTGCCCCTCGAAGTTTTGTGAGACCTATAAAACAAATGAAATCACCATTATGTGAATAATGGTGAAATCCTTTAAAATTTTTATAAATGAAACTATGGTGGTTTTATTTTCATTTTCAATTTTACTTCAGAGCCACATGTACATACCCAAAGAGCCACATGTGGCTTGCAAATCGCAGTTTGCCAACCCCTGGCAGCTCTTCCATCTCAAGTTTGTCGACTCCTGTACTACTAGTCAGTCAGGTGGCAATTTTATATGTTGAAACTGTCATTACACTCAAGAGTAGTGATGAACCCCACTTTGGATTATAGACACTTTCATGTTTGATAAAATTACATTATAAATAAGAATTTACAGAGTGGAAATGAGCTCGGAAAGGATTCAAGAATATTGTAGTGGTAAATGATCGTCTTAAGAAAATGTAAATATGATTAGAAATGTTAACCTAGCTATTTTTTGGAAAACTCAAATGAATTATAAAAAGCTTTATAGCACTGGATTTACATTGTTGTTGTTTCTTATTATAGTGGCGTTGAATAACAGAGGTTACAAGTATCTTTGTTCCTTTGAGGCAAGGATTTGAAATCTCTCTCCAGTATTTCAACTTGTGGGTTCCTGATTTTTTGACTTGTAGTTCATCAAAGAAACTTGATGCTTACCTCCATAAGCCATTTATCTGGTGTAGTTTAACAGTATGTAGGAAAAAATAATGTGTCAGGGATAAAGAAATCCAGCCTACTTAAAAGCACCGCAATGCTACCCATTGCCTTCATATGAATACCATTGTCATACAAATATAACTCAACATATTGGGAATGTAACATTGAGATTAAAAAGGCCAAAATCATAACGGGGCCAGAAGACAGCATCATACCAAGCCTGATTTTATTGTTTTATTGTTTTGTTTTTTTCATTCTTTCTAAGGAAAGAGAAAATTTCCAGTGTTTACCTCTCAGGCATTCAGATGTAATATCATAGCTTTTAGCAAATCTACCTATTCTATTTATGTTGCTCAGATGCCTGGCTGTAGAAGAGATCATACATATTTCAACCTTTCTGCCACTTTTTTTCTGATGGTTGACTAATTTCATTTTTAATAACATTATTCAATTTACAATAAAAATTACTTCATATTTCATTTTAGAGAGTTAGAGACAAAAAATAATCCCCTGATGCTAAATTATTTGTCACCAATTTTTATAAGATAAATGATATACTGGGGGTACCAAAAAATATATACACATATTTTAAGAAAGGAAAAAACTATTAAAATTGCAATACTCTCTCTCCATATATGTGTGTGTATGTGTGTGTATACATATATATACACACACACATATATAATGATAATATATAATATATGGTAATATTACATATATATTATCTATATATTACATATATATATATAGCAATAATGTCTTTCAATGCTTTTATCTTTGGAGGTATAATTTATGTACATTGAAATGAACAGATTTTAAATATAAGTACTATAGGTTTTGACAAATGCATTTATACATACACATATATAAATATATGTACACATTTAAACAGTCCATTGTAAATGTTCTTTGATGATAATGTCCCTGAATTGTTTTTAATGTTTAGAGCTCTCGCTGAAAATGTTAAATCACGTGTGAACACATTCAATGTTTTTTTCAGGTTTAACAGAATTCAGAAAACATGAATATAACTTTAAATTGCAAAGATAGAACTCTATGTCAATCTTAGATGTATCAAACGACTCTTAGCAATTTTTCAAAATTGACTTATTGACTCAGTATTTATTAAGTGCTCATTATGTATGAGGCAGGATTCTAAATACTAGAGACAGAACACAAATACCTTCTGTCATGGAGTTTATATTCCACTGGGAAGACTCACGCAATAAAATAAAATATGTATTATGTTAAAAGATGATAAAGTCTATGGAGAAAAACTCAGCAGAGATAGGAGATAGGGAGCCCTCTCCTCTAGAGGACATGAAATTATAAATATGTTGCTGAGAACTCTTTCACTGAGATGAGGACATTTGAGCAAAGTCTTGAAGGACGCAAGGGAGAAAAATACTCGAAACTACTGGCCAGGGAAAGCAAGGGAGACAGCGAGACCCAGAGTGTCAGGAGACATGTTCAGAGCGGGAAAGATCTCAGGCGAATGAAGGTTTCAGGTCTTGAAGTTATTGTCAGCGTTACACTGCCATTAGAGAATTTGGAGCAGAGGGTCATATGTTAATCAGAAGATCCTGGCTAGTGAACAGACTGAAAACAGACAGAGGGGACAAGGCTGGAAGCAGGGAAGCCAAGTAGGTGGCCATGGACATAATCAAGCCAGAGACCACATTGCCTTTAATCAGAGAATTGGGGGAGGCATGGAGGTAGGAGAATATTGAGAGAAACCGGACACATTTTTAAAGTTAAGGCAACAAGATTTGCCAAAGTATTTGGTATAAGGCGTGAGAGAAAGAATCAAGGACAGTTCCAAGATGTCCTTGTTATCAGTGAATAATAATAGTATTTCCATTTTCAGTCCTTCAGGAGGATCAGCTTTAGGGGAAAACTTCAGAGTTCAGTGTGGAAAATATGAAGGCAAGTAAGATATGAAGCTGGATGGAGGGAATTTATTTATTTATTTATGAAAGAGAAATTAGAGCATATTTTCTGCTGATGTAAGAAATCAGTATAAAAGAAAAAAAATGGATCAGAAGAGAGGAGGCGGGAAATTGTCTAAGAAATATCCCCGACAAAGAAAGTGCAGATGGGCTACAGTGCAGAATTGTGAGTTTGGGGGTTGAAGAAAAGCATAGAAACAGAGCAAGACGGTGTGTTCTCACCTTAATTCCTCTTTCAGGAGCACTTTTCTTGAAACACCAAGAAAATAACGAGATATCATGTATTCCAATGTTTTTATTTTTGCAGGTATAATTTATATACTTTGAAATGGACAGGTTTTAAACATAAGTGCTGTAGGTTTTGACAAATGCATCCATCCATATAAAGTGCAGTTTTATTAAATAGAGACATAGCTCCCTTTGTCTCAGCTCCCAGCCAGTAATCTTCCCATTCTCACCAAATCCCTAGAAGCAACTTCTATCCTGCTTTTTTCACCATTTAACAGCTTTGTCAGTTTTAAACTTCATATAAACAAAACATGAACTATTCCTATAAATAAAATATGAATTCTTCTGCTTATTGCTTCTTTTATGCAGCTTAATGCCTTGGGATTTATACAGGTTATTGCATGAATCAGTAATTTGTCCTTTTTATTCCAGAGTGGTAGTCCATTGTACAAATATACACAATTTATGTATCTGTACCTGATGATGGAACCTTTTGGTTTTCTTCTGGTTTTTGGAAATTGTGAATGAATTTGCTTAGGAACATTCTTGAGAAAGCTTTTATATTGGCATATGATTTCATTTCTCCTGGATAAACACTTAGCAGCAGAAAAGCTATTATAAGGAAGGTGTGTGTGTGTATATATATATATATATATATATATTTTTTTTTTTTTTTTTTTTTAATTTTTTTATTGTTAGTGTCAGGTGTACAGAACAATGCAGTAGTTATCCTTTTCACCCTTTGCACAGAAACAACCCCCCTTCCCCATCTACTGCCCTCCCACCTCCGATATCATGCTTATCTATTACAATTCCATTGACTCCATTCCCACTCTCTACTCTACATCCTGTGAGTATATGTATATATAATTATAGTTGACATACAATATTATTCAACATCAGCTTCAGAAATACAGTGCGGTGGTCATGCCTCTACATTGACTATGAAGTGGTCTCCCTAACAAGACACGAGTCCATCTGGCCCCCTAAGAAATATTTACAACATTATTGATTATATTCCCCAGACTGTCTTTTCTATCCCTGAGGCCTATTGTAGTTACTAATTTGTATTGTCTCATCCCTTCCCCTTCTCCTTCATCCCCACCCCCTCCCAACTAGCAACCCTCAGTTTTTTCTCTGTGTCTCTGGGACTACTTCTGTTTACATTTCTCATTTATTCAGTTTTTTAGAATCCACGTGTAAGTGAGATCATATGGTATTTGTCTTTCTCTGACTGACTTATTTCACTTAGCATAATGTTCTCTAGTTCCATCCATATTGTTGCAAATGGTACTATTTCCTTCTTCTTTATAGCTGAGTAATAATCCATTGTATAAATGTACAAAAATTTCTTAATCCAGTCGTCTACCGATGGGCATTTCGGTTGTTTCCAAGTCTTAGCTATTGTGAATAGTGCCACAATGAATATAGGAGTGCATATATTTTTTTGGATTAATGTCTTGGGTTATTTTTTGGATAAATACCTAAGAGTGGGATTGCTGGGTCATAAGGTAGTTCCATTTCCAGATTTTTGAGATACCTCCATACTGATTTCCATAGTGGCGGCACCAATCTGCAGTCCCACCAACAGTGCACCAGGGTTCCCTTTTCCCCACAACCTCGCCAGGAAGGTATATTTTTAACTTTATAAGAAGTTACCATATTGTTTTCTAAAACGATTGTTTCACATTCCCCCTGACGTAGATGTGTCCTGGTTATTACGTACACATCCTCACTGACACTCAGTTGGATGTGTTGTGTTACTATATTATGGGTTTAATTGCATTTTCTTAATGATGATGACCAATTTTTCATGTGCTTATTTACCAATTTTCCATTTTCCTCTGTGGATCTTTCTTTGGGGATGTATTTATTTATTTATTTATTTATTTATTTATTTATTTATTTATTTTGTTGTTGTTGTTATTGTTCTTTTCCTGGTTTGTCTTTTTAACAGATACTCAAGAATTCAGATATATGTATTATAAATATTTCTCCCAGCCTGTCACTTGCCTGTTTATTTTTAAATGATGTCTTCCAAAAAGTAGATCTTTTAATTTTGATAAAGTCTGATTTTGCTCTTCTAGTATGATAAAGCATTTTTCTCTGACTATGCCTGAGAATGGAGGGAGGAATGTGACTGGAGTTGTTTTGCATGGGAGGTAAGGAGCCGGGGTCACCTCTGACTATGAAATCGCTATCAGAGCTATGTGGCAGTCAGGTAAACGGGTATTTGGAGCAGTTTGGGAGAGGCACAATAGTGTTTTTCTTATGTAGGAATGCTCCAGTGGCATTTCTGAGAAATCAGAGATCAATATTCCTCTTTCCTTCACAGCTCCCAGAGTCTAAATTGGCCTGCCCCAAGTATCCAGTTGTGTCTTTTCCTCAACCTCAGAAACTCTGTTCCTTTGGCCTGGACTGTTCTTAATCCTCTTTTCAGTGAAAGCAAGCTTAAACTCAAACATTATTTACTCCATCCAGAGAACATTCCCTTGACCTGCTCCCAGCTTGACTCACATTCCCCTGGAACCACCATCACGACTATTTTGTCCTTCTTTAACACTTGATGTTTTGATACTTCTTGTGATCTTTCTCTCTCTCTCTGTCTCTCTCTCTCTCTGTCTCTCTCTCTCTCTCTCTCTCTCTCTGTCTCTCTCTCTCTCTCTCTCTCTCTCTCTCTCTCTCTCTCTCTCTCTCTCTTAAATAATGTCTTTATTCCCCCAGGATCATGCTAAGTTTGTTTAAGTTTCTTTCCCACTTTGTTCCCAAACTGAAGTAGCATTCTATCTTCATGCTGTTCAGTTTTGTTAAACAATTAACTCTTCTCAAACTCCATTTACATCAATGTATTTTAGAGATACTTCCTTTTAATTGAAAATATGGTATAGAAGATATGTGATTTAAACAATTAAAGGGCCTAGAAACATAAAGACCCATAACATAACAAGTAAATAATTTATTTCAATATATTAGTAATCTAGGTGAGAATCAAGAATATCAGTTATTTTTTCATGTATTTTTAAATATTTAGTCATGTTAAAACACACACACACATTTATATTAAAAGCTTTGTGAAATGTCTTATCATAGATTTAAGTTTCCCTAAATGGCTAACTTTGTTATTCAAAAAGGAGAACAAGCACAAATACTCACACTCTCATACTCATGCACACATATTTTGCATAATATTTTCTCCAGACATAAACTTCTGTGAATCCATAAATCAGTGTTTATTAAGTTATTTCAAACTAGATCTGAGGTCATTCAAAATAGAGTCATTATATTTAGCAAATAATACAATACAATGTTATATCATTCCAAAGTTCCATTCCCTATGAAAGCTAGAAGAAGTAACTGCCATAAAATTTCATTGTCAAGAAGAATGTGTAGGAAAAGATAGTTTGTTATTTCTATATAAAACAACTACCAAACGTCATTCTGTTGTGTAAAGAACTTGGAAGTCATCACTCCCTGCAAGACAATAAGAAAAAAGCTAAATAAATTAAAATCAACAACATTTTCTTGGATCCATCAGAGCATTGAGGTTGCAGGGAAAACTATTGAAAACATGAAAATTGGAGAGACAGGCACATACAATCAGAGCTTATAACAGGAGACGGCCAGAAGCCGAAGCCCACAGCTAAAGCCAGTATCAGTGGGAATACTTTAAATTGTAATTGATAAATTGCTGGAGGCTTAGTGTGGACTAGCTTGTGACTTAAAAACTTCAAGGGTCCAGTCTTAGGAAGGTCCCCAAATTTCATGTGTCTATTTACCACTAGAAGGGCAACCAGGTTCTCACTTTGAAGACATGAGAAAAACCACTTAGTTTCAGTAGAGAAAGGGGAAATGTATCCCTTTTGAAATAGTATAATGCTCTCTGTTCTCCTTAGCAAGGCATGACCTTCCAGGGATCTATTTTACAAGAGCCTATCCAAATGAAATTTTACCAAAGCCTAACCAATCTGTAGGAAGAGAAAAATCCAACTTCAGCCTTTGATGTGGAGAAAGGGAAATACTTAACTCAGACTCAGTAGAAGTCTGAGTCCTAATCATAGCATTTTAGAACAGTTCCCCTCTCTTAACACGTTATCACCATATTGAAGGGGTTCCTATATAACAACAGAGGATGACAGATTTAAAAATAAATAAAAATAAATAAAACTGCAAGTCCCAGACCCTATTTAAGAAGTCTCTAGGAAAATGCAAAGAAAAGAGATGAAAATAAAATGAGTAAAGGAAATTTTACACTCTGGCACCTACAGGTAAAGCAAATGGTAAACACAGACTAAATTCTTGCCAGTTAAGCTCAAATCTCACTCAAAGGACCTATCTACCTCTTCTCTTATTGGATACATCATGTCGGACTAGCAACAAAAAGGAACAAGGCATGCTAAAAGGCAAACTCACAGTATGGAGAATCAGGACAAGCATCAGAAACAGACTTAGACATGGCAAGAATTTTTGAAATTACTATGATTAATATGCCTTGGGCTCTAATGAATAAGTGGACACCAAGTAAGAACAGATGGATGGGTAATGTAATCAGAGAGATTAAAACAAAGAAAGAGTAAATCAGACATGATGGAAATAAAATGCTCTGTAACAGAAATGAAGAATGCCCACAGGCTCATCAGTAGACTGGACATGGTCAAAGAAATAATCAGTGGGCTTGAAGATATACCAATAGAGAGATTTGCAAAATTGAAACGCAAAGGCAAAAAAAAATGATGGAAAATATGGAACTGAATATCCAAGAAACCTGGGACAATTGCAAGATATTTGACAAAGGACTTGTGTCCAAAATATACAAAGAACTCTTGAAACTCAACATTAAGAAAACAAACTAAATAAATAGTGAGGAAGATACATGAACACACACATCATCCAAGAAGATAAACAGATGAAAAATAAACAAATGAAAGGATGCTCATCATATGTGATTAGGGAACTGCAAATTAAAACACCGTGATAACTATTAGCCTGGCAAAACACAAACAAACAAAACAAAACAAAGTAAAGCAAAACAAACTGAAAATACCAATCGCTGGTGAATTTTCAGAGCAACAGAAATACTTATGCATTGTCAGTGAGAATGCAAATTGGTATAACCATTTTGAAAGACAATTTGGTGGTTTCTTATTAAGCTAAACATAGGCTAGTCATACAATTTAGCAATCACTCTCTTAGACATTTACCAAAGTGAGTTGAAAATACAATATATGTCTTCACAGAAAGCTTTTCATGAATGTTTATAAAACTTTATTGATAATTGCCAGAAGTTGGAAGCACTGAAGATGTCCTTTAACAGGTGAATGAATAAACAAACTATGGCACATTCATGCGATGCAATATTATTCAGCAACAAAAAAGACATAAGTTATTAAGTCACAAAAATACACAGTAGGCACTTAAATACTTATTGCTAAGAGAAAGAAGCCAATCTGAAAAGGCTACATAGTGTATGATTTCAACTATATGACATTCTGGAAAAGGCAAAACTATAAATAGTAAAAATATCAGTCGTTGCCAGGGAATGGGAAAAAGGGATTAATAGGTATAGCATACGGGATTTTTAGAGCTGTAAAACTTTTCTGTATGATACGGTAATGGTGAATACATGACATTATGTATTTGGCAAAAACTCATAGAATTGTTCAATATAAAAAGTGAACTCTAATACTGTATAAACTATGGACTTTAGTTAATCATAATGTATCGGGATTGGTTTATCAATTATAACAAATATACCACATCTATGTCATAAGTTAATATTAGGGGAAACTATGGGTGGAGGGATTGGGAGTATAAGGGAAATACTTGCATTTTCTGTTCGATTTTTTTGTAAACCAAAAATATTTCTAGAAAATAAAGTCCATTAACTTTTTTTAAAAAAACACAGTAAAGTAAGGTGACTTATAAAAAAAGCATGGTAAAGTAAGTTGACTTATGATGAGGTGTAGAATATTCAGCTTTTACTTTAAATGGATAATGAAATCAATAGAATCTAGACTGACATTACTCACACAAGAACTGATTCTACTATAATGACTCTCTTTCCCCAAATTGACAAAATTATGTAGATTAATATAACCTTTTTTCCAACCTAAAAGTCCTCTTCACCAAAATATTCAATCAAAGTTTAATTAAAGCAAACCCATTTTCCAATTTTAATTTCATTCTTAACCAAGTGAGAATAAACAAATATCTTAATTAGGGTGCATTCATTTTTCATATGCTATCTTTATCTTTTAGTATTCCTGAACAAGATTGTATGATAAATATATAGCTGGAAATAAGAGGTGGTAATAGATGTTTAACTTTTAATTATTTTACTATAAGTATATATTTTATGTATTTTAATATACATTATTTTAATATATAAATATATTTAATTTAATACATATTTCAATATATTAATTAAATATATATGCTGTGATTATAGTTGACATTTATTTCCATTTTAATCAGGAAACATGGTGTCTGTGTCATCTTAATTTTTTGAAATTCATAAGGATTTAATTTAGAAATAGTGTTTATTCAATATCTGTCAATGCTGTAGGCATATTTTGTTACAAGATAAAAAGACATACATCCATATATCCAGGGTTATTAATCATGCTAGTAAAATATTTTATATGCTTAACATTTTGCTTGTTTATGGTGTGAGGTAGAGGTATCAAATGAGTGTATAAATGACCCATTATAAACTATTGAAAAAGTATTATTTCTTCCACCTTTTCATTATTCAAGGACTATATATTGATGGGTGGTTTTCCAAGCTGTTTATTTTACTCCAGTGATTCATTTGTTTCTCTCCCAGCTCCAATATCACTCCACTTTTATTTTTAAAGCTTTATAATAAGTCTTGGTATCTGATAGCAGAATCCCTCTCCTTTATTTTCTTCACCTCAGTACTCTCTTTGCTATTCTTGACTATCAATTTTGATATAATTAATTTGTCAATTTTTACACAAAAATATTGTTTCTTTGAAATATTATTGAAATCAAATTCAAGTAAGTTTTTTCTGTAATGTAATAACTCTGCATTCCTTCCTTTCCATATCTTATACCTATTATTTCTCTTTTCAATGACTTACTGCCCTAGATAAGACCTCCAACCCAATGTCAAATAGAACTGTTGATGGTATATGTCCATGTCTTGTTCTCATCTCAAAAGGAAAGTTTAAATATTTTATAAGTATATTTTCTCTTTTAATGTTGTAGGTCTACTTTGTAGCTGAAATTGTTAGACATTAACTGTTGCGGGGACCCAGACAAAGAGACAGGACACCAAGGCGTGGGAAGCAACCTTTATTAGTACCGGCACTGGCTCAGCGGATTCACATCCAGAGGCTGAGCCCCCACTCAGGTGGGATTTGGGGTTATATACCCCTGAGGTTCCCAGGTTGGCAGTTAAGATTTATTAGGACATGTGGCCACTGTGCCAGTTCCTGACTGGTCCACGGGTGAGGTAGGAACTTGGAAATACTACACGGGGAAGTCTTGATGACCACACAGTCCAGGAATGTCTTTGTCCGAAGCCCGCGCAAAATCCTTGGTGACCACATGGTCTGGGAGGGCCTTTGTCTAGGGCCCACTGCCACATAACAAAATTGCATCCTCTGTTCTAAATGGGCACAGAGCTATTGTACATTTACCAGTTTCCCTTGCAGTTGGGAGTGACTGTCTTTTTTCCAGATGGTTACAGGAATATATGATGTGCTCCATTGTGTGGCATAAGAACTGCATGGTCATTTTTTGTTTCTATTTCTAGTATTTGAAAGTAAATGCCATAGAATTCATACGAGAAATATAATGAAAGAGAGCAGTGTCTCTGAATCACTGCTTTGAGTAGAGCCTCCCAGAAGAGTCCCATAAATAAAGAGCCTATTATACTAAACGATTGCATATTCAAGAAACAATATTTTGTGATAACTTAAATTTTGAAATCCTTTGTTAAAGCAGTTAGCTTTCTTTACAAATACATCTCTATCAATGTAAGAAACTCTTTGTTATCAGTTTGCTAATAGGTTTTGTCAAGAATGAATGTTGAGGACCGGCTGAGTGGCTCAGTTGGTTAAGAGCTCACACAAAGAGTTTGAGCTCTGATCAACAGCAGTTTGAGTCTAGCCAGAGCTGAGCAGCTGCTGAGCTGCCAACAGGTAGCAGGATGACTCAGCTAAAAAAACAAAAACAAAAAGAATGAATGTTGAATTTTATCAAATATTTATTCTGAATCTATTGAGATTATCATACGAAATTTCTATTTAATTGTAAATTTGGTGCACTGGAAAATTGATTTTCTTAAGTTAAAATAACTACATATTGGACATAAACCTACCTTGATTATCATAATATATGTATTATATATAATTTTTCATGGACTTACTGTTGGGGAGCAGGTTATTAACAAGAACCGAGACAAAGAGTTCTCATTCCAAAGACTTTATTCCCAAGCTCGGGGGCCCGTCTCATTGGAGAGAGAGCAGACCCCAAGTCTTGGCTTAGTGGGGGATTTATAGCTGAGGCTGGATACAGAAGCAAAAAAAGCGGTTAGTGAGTAAAAGGAAAAAAAAACTTTAACAAACAGACTCAACTTATCTTCTAGCTAGCCATAAAACTTGGCAAGTTTATTTTCTTCTAACGAACTATAAATCAGGACTTATTTATTTTTTTCTAACAACATACCTAACTTATCTCTTCCCTAGCAAGCAAGCCATAAAGCATTTAGTTTATCTCTTCCCTTACAAGCAAGCTATAAAGTATACTTAACTTATCTTTTCCCAATTTCTTGACAAGATACTTTGTTAATTTTTGCTGAAGCAGAAGTTTCTTTCATTCCTCTGGGCCTGGGTCCCCACATTTACTTTCTTGGTTTATTAATAATAAATTCATATTTTTTAATTTCATATTTATGAAGTAGATTGCTGTGTAATTATATTTCTTGTTCTGGTAATCAGGTGTACAAAATTTTAAGTGATTTGAAAGAAAATGCACACACTTTTGATACTGAAATTTGTTGTTTACAGTTGTTAATTAAAAGCTTGTTGTGAACTCACCAGTAAATCCATCTGTACCTGTTTTATATTTGAGAAATCTTTTGGTTATGATACAAATTTGGTAGAATATTGATACAAATTAAGATAGAATATTCACATTTTCTATTTCTTCTGTCATTTTTGATAAGTTCCATTGTTCTGTGAAGTTTTATCTTTTATATATATTTCAAATTGTATACTTCATATATATTTAATATTATTTGGAATGTAATTGCTGATAATATCTACTTTTTAATTTTATTATATTATTGAAGTAATGTTTAGTACAGTAAAACACACAAATTTAAACATATGGATTGACAATTTTAAAAAATTATGTATAAAAATCACATAGTATAGGTCAAAATATGTAATTTCTTATAACATCTCAACAAGCTCATCCATGAGCCTCTCCAGGAAAAAAATCTTCCTATATCTACAATCTAGATTTATTTTTTTTTATTTTAAACTTAATATAATGAACACCTGTAGCATGTGCCCTTTTGGGTCTACATTCTTTTACTCAATATTATATCTTTCAAATTATTCATGTTCTTGTGTGTAGCAGTCATTTGCACTCTTTTATTAGGGCATAATTTTCCCTAGAATAAATTTACCATAATATATGTTAGTTTAAAGACCCTATCTGAAACTTTCACTACATGAATTGCTGTGGGACATATTCATCCTGCATCAACATCCTACATAAGGTAACTAAATTGATAGATGTCTACTGTGACTTTGAAAATTGTTCATGACCTTAGCATCCCATATGATGTAGTGTACACACATAGAATCTGGATTTACATTGTCAGCTATGCTTGAAATACGCAATTTCTATTTCCTCATCAATCTCTGAGAGTATGGTTTTGTACCAAAATGAGTCTCTGGTTATGATGTGTGGTATGTAGAATTATTTCTATATAAACATGGAATGTATTTAATAATATAACGCTGTGAAATTATTGAATAAATTAGACATAGATATGTTTATCCTTAAAATATTGAACCTTAATTTAATGTATACTTCCTTGTTTTAATTTTTAAATGAAAATTTCAGGGTCAATTTTAATGGGAATATTATTTCACAGTGTATGTAATTTCGATTAACTTAGTTGAGATCTCAACACTTAATTTTCTTCTCTAGTTTTCCAGAAATATAGAAACTTGTATCAGATCAATAAAAACCAGTATGGGCCAGGTGAAACTTGAATATGCTTCAAAGATGCTTAAAAATGATGTTCAAGCTAATTAGACCTACATACAAATATCTGCTTTTTAATTCGCTAATTTTATGACTTTGGTTAATGGTCTTTCTGATTCAGATTCCAGGTATAGAAAACGGTGATAAACTCTCTATAATATAAAACAGAGGGGAGAATTACAATGATAATATATACAAAAACCTTCATCCACTGCTCGGTATACAGAAGGCCTTAGTCAATGGTGTTTATTATTATTCATAAAAATCTCATCAGCCTAGTACTACTTTGTCTAAGTGACTTTATTCTTCTAAGATCTTCCATCATCTAGGGGGAAATTTGAACCATGTGCTTTAGAGCAAGACTATAAATAATATTATATTAAAAAGCATTTTCATTACTGAAAATCATAAATTTCAAAGAAATACAGTATAATCTTTAATTTTCTGGAAAGAAATTTGCTAAGTGTAATAAATATTTAAGAAGTTGGAAATGTAGGCAAGTCAGCAACTTTGCCCCAGAAAAATACATCAAGTTGACTAACCTTGTTTGCGTTTACCCAGTGCTCTTGTGTTTCCTTTCAACTTTTTCTTCCATCAAACTGGCAAGCTCATTCATGCTTACTATATTTTTCTGGTATTTACTATAATAATTTTTTAAATACTAGATAAAACATATGAAAATAGAAAACTATAAAAACATAACTCCTGACAGAATTGTGGGAAAGTAATGATAAATTGTGAGGGAAAATACATCAGAAAAAGGGATAGTCTTCTCAGCATTTGTCAAAATATTATTATGTAGGAGAATACTGGCTCTAAGAACAAGTGGGATGAGACTAGAAAGAGCTTTTACATTAAAATCCAAATCATTTGTTTAATTTGCTTACATTAATTTACTTTAACTTTAAGATATGCAGTATATCTTAATTCTTTCATATTTAGATTGTCTGGAAGCTATGTAGCTAATATTTCCCCTTTAGAGTCTTCAATTACAAGTTTTAATAGTCAACGATATTGAAAATAGTTGTCTTTGTTAACTTTTTTTCTCCGATATGCATTTAATTTGTCCATGGGACTATAATTATTGCCTTTGTTAAATCAGGTGCCTTTTATGACAAACAGTAATCAATGCTCACACAACTGAAGTATTTTGTTCTTTTATTGACTGATTTTAAAGTAAGTCTATCTAGCATCAGTCATCAAGTATGTACTTCATTTTTAATGTCATATTTCAATAACACATGTGGCAGATACTTTTATTATATTTCTTTCCTAATTACAACTGTTTTTTCGCATTTGGCAGAACATGTTGAGATTATTAAAACTGATGATGCTTTTCAGCATGTATCTTCAATCATGTGTGAAGATTGTCACAGGGGAGTGAACAAATTACTTAATTAAACTTGGTTTATGTAAACTACTTTTATGAATGACTTTTAATTCCTGAACATAATAGAAGTTGCATGTATTTGCAAAAATATTGCATGCTAAATTAACTTATAATGGACTTGTCAGATCCTAGACCATTGGAAATATTTTACAAAATGGGCATGAGCTCATGACAGGTCACTAATGGAGGCTATGTAATGTAAGTCTTAGGAAGTTATTTTTTTATACTTCATATAGCTCAACCCCAAATAGATACTTTTCCTATGATTAATCATGTTTAGTGAATACAACTAAATGAAATTGATAAAAACAGGTCATACTGACTCTTAACATCATCTGTACATAAATACATAAACAAACGTGTCCCAGAATTCTGCTCTTTTATTTTGTAGAAAAGATCTCAAAAGACCTTCATTCTCAACATCCCCTCCCCCATAGTTTATAAACTGGTTTAGTTTATGAGGCAGAATAATATGAGTTTTGCAGTTAAATATTGATGGGAAACTAGAATTTAAATGTATACCACTGAATATTCACTCTACCAAGAACATTTAATTATTTATTAAATATCAATGTCTTATTTGACAAGCTTCAATATACAAGCACTATAAATTGCTATTTGGAGGAGTATTTTAACTTCATTTGTTAATCATTAACACTTTGAGTATATACTAGTTAGATTGACTCTTAAGTTTGACATAGAATACATATGATTCATATGTTATAAATTTCCTTCTTTTACTTTGGAAAGATAGCACATCTATTATTCTGTCATATAGGGTTAGGGTAGGTTTTACAATCTTCTCAAATTAATGGTTCCAGAAAATATACCAGGCACAGAATATGAGATACAATTTACTTAGGACAGTTTAAAATACATCAACTACTTATTTTATCAACTACCTATTTTATCTAGGAGTATTTCAAGAGGGAAAACAAATGCTTTTACTGATTATTTTACCAAATTACACTAAAATTTTTCTGAATTGAAAATTTTGTGTTAACAAACTTAATTATTATGTATCTCCTGGGATGTAGCTTGTTAATTATCAAGAGCTAATATAGGCTAGAGAAGAAAGATATTTAAATTGTGATTAATTAATTTTTTATCCCCAACCTCATAGAAAATCATGTGGCCTATAAAATTACACATGGCGTGTAATGTAAATTTCTGTCATATAATGTAGATTTCTAAGTTCTTTAAAGTACTGTAGAATTTGAAAACAATACTTGACTACTCAATGAGATTAAATTTATTAGACAAAAATTCAGGTGCTGTTTTACACAAACTGAATAAGTGTATTTACTGTATGATGGGTAGCTAATTATGCCCTATGTAATTTCTTAATATGTTCCTGAATTCACAATTCAGGATTGATTACTAAAATAAAAAATTAAATTATTTTAATGCCCTTGGAAAACATTTCAGGATGGGATTCTTTGCTGATTAGACATTTTAGAGTAAATATATTTCTAGGACAGTTTGCCTCTTATTTACAGTCTATACTTGACCACTTATCTAATCTAAGTTGTAGATACTGTAGACATACCTATACTGAATATTCCATAAGATAGGAATGGCATAAAGTTATAAAGTGACATGTAATCTCCCATTGCCTTCACATTTCTTTTAGCTGAAATAACATTTTGAATATGAGATTTTTACCTCTGAATATCAGTCATTTTAAAGGATTTTTACTTTTTAAAAATGCTCATTATATAAGAGGCACAAAGTTACTACTATATGACTATATGATTCTTGAGATAATCTGAGTTTGTGAGCACCAATAAGATCATCTAGAAATCCAATCAAAGGTCAAGAAAAGAATTGAGTTGTTTTTCTCTGCAAATCATAATAAACTTACTTTGGGCAAATAGTCATTTTCAAACTCTGTCTCTTCAATTTGAAATTTTATTGCTCTGCTCTTTTAAGATCCATGTTCATGTAACAAAGTTGTGGGAACTTAGAGATTAACAGAAAAAATATAGCAGTGCAAGAATAAAACTCTACAAAAACTCTCAAATGCTTTTTAAAGTGAAATGGCAGCAAGTGTACTGAATCTGAGGCAAAGGCAATAAAGCAAATAAGGCTCTCACTAGTGTAAACAAGTTTGCTGTAACTGAGAAAAAGGTCCTTGTTTAGCTTTAAAATATCAGACAGTGCCTGCAAAGGCCTGTCCTTAAATTTTTGTGCATAAATTGGATTAATGTATTATAATCTAAATATGTCTACAGTCATCAGCAGGAAAACATATGTTTATGTCTCAGAAAAATAGGAGATTTAGAAATGGAAGAAAAATAGGTAATTTTTTTTTCAAAGTTTGGAGTTAAAAATTCAGCTTACATTTTATCTTCTCTAACATCCAAGATTTCTTCATCCCATTTCTCCTATATTGTAGAGTGGATAGAAAAAAAAAAAAGTATGAAATAAGGAGTGCTTTGATTTTGTATGAGAAAATTCAGGCATACAGAACACCTGTGATTTAAAATCTAGCTTTTTTAAAAATTACCTTTCTTTGTGCTCTCTTTAATAAAACATTTATCTTTGATATGTGAAATATGAAAAAAATGTAAGAAATAATTTTCTAAGTTCAGGCTTCTATATTATCTTCTCATTTAAAGTAGCTTTTTAATCTACTTAAGCCTGCATCAAGTAAGCTGTTTTTGAAATAAGCTTCACACTTTTAAGATAATTTTTTTCCTCCCTACAACCATAGCTACATTAAGCAGAAAGAAAATCAGTTTTATAAGGAAATGTATCCCTTTATAACCACAAAAATTGGTATATTATAGTATATTTTTATTCTACCCCATGCATGAGCTTTATTCAAGTAATTTAAGTTATTCCTGTGAATGTGAAAAGTAAAATATGAACCACAGAATGTGGAATTCAGTGAAATGTGAAATTCAGCTCAAAAATCATATGTTTATGCCAAAAATACAAAGAGAAAGTAGAATGAAATAAAAAGGCCTTCTGGTTTGTATCACCTAATAATGAAATTTACCAATGCTTCAACTCCTTCAAAAAGTTAGGCCATTTTACTTGGCAGCTTATAACGAAGCACACGATATAATCTTCCCAAGAACTCTGAGTTTGTTAATTGCAAATAATATTCTTTAATCCTTCCAACAACTGGTTTCTTTTACAGCATCTACAAGTCCAGACTCACTACAAGTTCTCACCCTAGGACTGAAAGGCACTTTATCGAATACATACAACAAGTAACTTTAGCATTCTGTTCTCATCTCCCTGGTTATAAAGTGAGATTATTAAACTTCGCCTTGAGTGTTGTGAGAATTAATTATTTAATGTTTATAAAGCTCCTTCTAGCTCTAAAATAGAAAAGTCACAGAAGTATTTCTTATATTCACAATGGATGTTCTCATAAATGCAAATCACAGAGGAAGTGTTAACTATAATCAAAATATAAAAGTCAGAATTAGAAATGGAGTTAGGGATTAGGATGATGTAATGCATAATGTATATTTTAATTATTTGTTAGAGAAGTGAGTTTCCACATTTTCTCATTGTTTTCTCTCGCTGTTCTAAATAACACAAATTAAAGGAACAGATCAAGATGGGCTGACATGGAAAAGTTGACCCTTGAAGAACACAGGATTTAGGGCAAATCAAAAATCCACAGGTAACTTTTGATACCTCCCAAACTCAGGTCATATTGACCTGAAGCCTTACTAGTAACATAAACAGTTCGTTAATGCAGGTTTTGCATTTTGTATGTATTATATATTGTAATAATACAATACAATAAACTAAAGAAAACTGTTATTAACAAAAGCATAAGGAAGAGAAAATACATTTTAATGAGAAATATCTGTATATAAATGGACCCACACAGTTCAAACCTGTGTTGTCCAAGGGTCAACTGTTCTCACTTCTGTGAACCTGAAAGCATTTAATGAAAACCAAATTAAATCAAGAGTCACATAATATAACTTTACAATGGACACCAGTGCAAGTTACAATCTGCAAAAGGAGACCAACAGGGAGACTTATCTGAATCAGGCTTAAACTTCATTCTGCAAACCATCAACAGAGGGTAAATTTAGGACTATTGATAGTTTATTTGCTGGTCTAAAAGATAGTGCTAATCAATGGGATTTATTTGTTAGTTTGTTCCTTTGTTTTTGTGTATTTGGTTTAGTATGCTTAGAAATAATAAAGACAATGAGGTGAATTTTAAAACAATTTACTTTAATTTCTGCTATTATACTCTTCTGTTTTTTTGGTTTAAAACTTCCCCATTGGTTTTGTTCCCCAGCTTTATTGAGATATAATTGAAATATAGTGTTGTGTAAGCAAGAATAAGTTGCATACGTAATTATTTCATACACACACACACACACACACACACACACATACACACACACACACACACAGAAAAATGATTACCACAGTAAGGTTAGTTAAGAACTTTATCACCTTATATACTCATATATTTACTTAATTTTGTGTGATGAGAATATTCAATATCTACTCTCAGCAACTTTCAAGTACGTACTGTAGTATTGCTAACTATAGTCACCATGGTATATATTATATTCCCCAGAACTTATTCATCTTATAAATGGAACTTAGTACCCTCTGACCAACATAACCCTATTACTTTTACCGAACCATAGTAATAATTGGTAGTAATATGTTGTTTGTATGATTTAATGTCTTTTACAAAATTTTAAAAGATAAAATGGTAACTTATGTTGGTCTTTTAAATTTTTTCCTGAAAATGTTTTTTGATATTAAAGTGTTGAAAACAAACCTTGATCTTGAATATATGTGTTCAAAGATCATGTTTCATAATTCTCATATTACAAGTGGACAATAGAGTATTATTGTGGTTAAAGGACATTAAAATGTTATTAATAATAATAATAAAAGTACCTGGAGAGTAGCTCTCCAGATTTTGCATTGTATGCATAAGCGGGATATAGTAGAAAGAATGGTCATCATAATTCATCTATCATGCCACTAATTCAGCATTTTCTGGGGACCATGACTTAGAGTCAAAATTTAACTTTGTGTGATAAAATTTGGTGATTTATAGCAATAAGAATAAAGTAGCATTATGATACATGTTCTTATTACTCTATAATATAGACAGCAGAATTTTATTTAAAATAATTAAACATAATTCAAATTTTAATAGATTTCCAATCCCAAGGTATTTGAATTAATATGAAAAACAGTATACTGAACTGACATACACAGCTTGGCTGTCCCAAAGATTTGTTTTTTGAGTTGATAAAAGTGTTAACCTTTCTCCTTCAACCTTTTCATTGGTGAAATAGGGTTATGTTATCACATTGAACTTTTGGAGTCATAACTTTAAGAATAATCAATATTGTGAAGCCTGTAGTGCTAATGTCATTGCTCTTTCAGAAATGATTGATAGGAAGGGCTGGCTTTAAAGTACTAAGCTGTCCAGTTTTGGTCCATGACAAATAGCATCAATATGATTATATCTGGAATAAGAAAATAAAATCCTTCCCAAAAGCTTAAGGTCTGTGCTGAATAAAATACTGGAAACCATTCAGCATTTTGTGTTCCTTAATGACTAAAATCTATTAGGCACAATTGATGAAAATAAGGAAATAATGGCAATTTTTAAAATCAGATTCAATTTAAAGGGTTTTTGCTCAAATACCAAGTTTTGAACAACAGGTATTTCCATAGTTGTTAACTTTGTTAAATATCTTACTTTATCTCTGGCCACTGCAAAATAAAAGTGCTTTTTGGCAATTAAACTAAAAAAGAGTATAACAAATTGTATAACAAACGTAAATTTGGTATTATATTGATTTAAAGAAAAATCAAGTTTTGTTTTTCCCAACTAATCATGGTCTCCAAAAGTGCTTAATAGCATTGCAGATATTTTACATAAATTAAAATTTTAGTGAGCTCTTATTAACGAGTGAGCTAGATCTTTTTTTAAACCAAGTTATCAATTTGAAGACCAGTCTGCTTGTCTCACCTCTCATTTATAGTCCAACAAGTAATAAATAGAACTATGTTTAAATTTTTAGATATAAATGACAGAAAAACAATGAAATACACCTGAATTCCCCTGAATATTGTGTCTGCCTTTCTGATTAAACTCTAAACCAATACACAAGAGATATCTTTGGTGAAATTACCATTTAAATATTAAATTACATAATATATATATATATATATATATATATATATATATATATATATATATATATAAAACATTTAATATATATGACTATTTTTATTGGGGGCTTTTTGTTTAGTGTTTAAAGGTTTTTATACATGCTAGATACAATCTATATAATAGATTATCAAATCTATTATCTAATCTATTCATCTAATATATAGTTTGCATTTATCCCCTTCAGTGGTCCGCTTTTTCATTCTTTTAACAGTGTTTTACAAGGAGTAGAAATTCTTAATTTCTCATTTTTTTAAATGAATTATGCTTCTGGAGTCATTGTAAGAAATCTTTCCATAATCCAAAACCACAAAGATTTTTATCCTGTGGTTTTTCTAGAAGTTTTACAGCTTTAGGTTTTATATTTAGGTCTATAATCCAGCTTGAGTTAATTTTTATAGAGTGTGAAGTATGGATTGAAGTTCACATTTTTGCAAATGATTATCCAAATGTTTGAGCATTATTTGTGGAAAAGACTAGACTCTCTCAATGAATTGCCATTTCACCTTTGACAAAAATCAGTAGTCAAAGATTTTTTTTTTTAATCTAAAATATACGTATGTGGGTCTATTCTTGAGTGCTGTATACCATTTATTTATTTGTTTATCTTGACATCAATATCACGCTGTCCTGATTATTGCAGCTTTATAGCATGTCTAAAAATTAGGTTGTGTAGTGCTCCAAGTTTATTCTATTTCGAAGTCATTTTGGCTATTCAAGAGATTATACTTTCTGTATTTTGGCTGATTTCAAATTATAGAATCAGTTTTCTTTTTATTTTAAATTAAAATTAATTGAGGTGAATGTGGTTAATAAAATTACACAGGTTTCAAGGGTACAATTCTGTAATACGTCATCTATATATCACATTGTGTGTTCACCACCCAGAGTCAGTTCTCCTTCCAGCACCATATTTTTTATCCCTTTTACCCTCATCTATCACCCCATTCCTCCTTAGCCTCTGGTAACCACTAAATTGTTGTCTGTGTCTATGAGTTTTTGTTTCTTTATTTTTTGTGTTGTTCCTTTGTTGCTTTCAGTTTTGTGTCCCACATATCAGTGAAGTCATATGGTTCTTGACTTTGTCTGTGTGACTTGATATGGATGGATTTTGAGATTATTATGCTATGCAAAATAAGTCACACAGAATCAGCTTTCAATCTACAAAAATGTATTTGGGGATTTTAATTGGGAAATCTATCTTCAGGTAAATCCAGGGAGAACTGTCATTTTAATAATATGTAATCTTCCAACCCATGAAAAAGTTGTTTTCCCATTTATTTTAAATTCTCTGAGCAGTGTTTCATAGTTTTCAGTGTATAGGTCATGCACATTTATAAACATCTTTACCAGATTTATCCTTAAGTATTTCATAGTTTTGATGCTATTGTAAATGGTTGAATTATTGAATTCAATTTAAGACATTTTCTTGTTATAATAAAAATTAAACAATATGTTTGATTTACATATATTTTATTGAAGGTAACACCAGAACACTGTGATTATATAAGGTATTTGAGGAAAAGATATAACGATTTTACACATAGACATTATAAAGGAGGAAAAACATTTTTTTCCCTCTACCCCCTGAATTCTTAGCTAAGACTTCCTTTAAATAAAAAGACAGATTAACAAGAGAAAAACTAACAGAAGCTTATTAACATATATACCTCATGTGCACCTGGGAGATACCCAGGGAAAAGTGAGTAACTCAAAGAGGTGGCTTAGAATTCAGGCTTACATATTGTCTTAACTGTGAAAGGAAAGGAGAAATGTAGACTTCTTAGGGAACAGTAAGTGATTTTTAGGAAAGATAAATGGGCCCCTCAAAGAATAGATGGAAGAAATAATATACAATAATTTGTAACAAAATGTGTCTAGGCGTGGTGTCATTGACAGATTGATGAGTCAATCTTCCCTAGTTGATGAAATTCCCATGAGGGGTTTTATGAAAATTAAGTTCCTTTTGGAGGATCTGTCTTTAGGCAGATAAGGGGAGTTCAGAGAAAGTCTCTTCCTGTATTTGCTGTTTTTAATGCCTATGACTTAAAATAATATGCCAAAGCAGCAATATGCCCAAGTTTACCCTGAACTGGAAAGCAGTAGGGCATGCCAATAGTCACTTACACGGGGGAGAAAATTCTGCTGCGCTGAGGCTGGCCAGGCAGTCATGAGTTATCACAATGGAAAGAGCCTAGTTGGTCAGTAGTAACCTCAATACTGAAAGATTTGTATGCCACGAATAGGAATTGGAAAACAGAAAAAAATATGACCATGCTCAAATGCAAAATAAGAAGTATTGGTTAGAAGCAACAATGTAAACAAACACATGCCTTTGGGCAGAGTAGAAAAGTATTGGTGTCGGAAAAGTCATGAAGTATTTTTCTATTTTTCATGTGTCATGACTTTTCCGACAACCCAATAAATGTGTGGGAAAATGAATGTTATTTCACTCAGAATGTGGACATATATGGATTGTATTATTTGATTTTCAAGTGTAATGCATTATTATTACTGTAGTTTTATACTAATGACAATAACAATGATAATATTGAAAAAGTTGGTTGTTTTACTAAATATTTTTGCATGCTAGGAGTATTCATGTATGAAGAAAAATTCTGATTGTGTCAGTAAAGAGTAAATATTGTCATTTGTGAACCAACTAGTCTTTTAAAAAGTGGATTGTTGTATATAACTGTAACTGAATACATTGACATGCATTCAGAATTAAAAAAAGAGAAAGATGGAGAGGGAAAAAAAAACTACCATTATTAGTAACAGTATCAAAGTAATATTCTTGATATGAAAAATATCATTATATTAAGAGCTCGCTCAAGAGTGTGAGCCCTGAGCAACAGCAGTTCGATGCCCAGCCCGAGCTGAGCAGCCGCTGAGCTGCCATCAGGCGGCAGGATGGCTCAGTGAAAAAAAAAAAAAAATCATTATAATAACGATATTAAGTGCATTGAATAATAATTATTATTGATAATAGCAATGATATTAAGGACAATGAACACCTGAATTATTTTCCCTAAGAAATGACATTTTAATCTCAAATTAATTTATAGCAGTGGATACTTGGGTAAATTTTAGCATCTTTATATTCCATTTTAGATCTTTTAACTTTTTAACTTTATATGTTCATAGTAATATCTGAAGGTCCAGAGTTTTTGAATCCCAAATAGACAAAAACCTTAGTCACAGCTTTGGATTAAATACTTTTTAACACACTGTATTTGCAATATTAGTATACTAAAACAATTCTGTCATAAAATTAATGATATTACATGGTTTATATGGAAGAACAGAATTTTATTAGATATGATTTTAGCTAAGATTAAAATAACATGGAATTAAACATACAATGGAGCTATCAAATGATAAATATTTCAATGTTATATGAATTTTAATGTTATTAATACCTTTTTATTTTCTTGATATATTTTAGTATTAGTATAAAATAAATTAGTGAGAAAAATCATTTTAATGTAAAAATAGAAGTATAAAATATACTTCAATCAGATATTATGATGTACAACATTTTAAATATTAAATTTACCATGCTCACAGCGAAATAAAAAATGATGAGATACTTGTGAAAATATTCAGAATTTTTATATTCAGCTAAGAGAAAAGTGAAAGTTGATTTTTTTGTGTCCATGTATTTTCAAGAGTGCCAAAAATAGAACAGTAAAAAAGAAGAACAGAAGGAGGATTTTTAAAAGTACAGTAAAATATAGAACTTTTTTTCTTACTGCGAGAATCTTGGAAATTATAACAAATGAGCTCTTGACCCATGAGCTCCTCTATGTTTAATGAGGGCAAAAATATAAATATCTCAAGTGGCACAGGGTTTCTTTTCTACCCCTGGTTTCATTAATTTAGATATACAGTAAATGTTCTTTTTCAGTGTTCTTGTTTAGTCTAGTCAAAAGAGACTGTGATAGCTGAGTGATCATGGACTAAATGATGAAGATTTGGTGTAAGTGAGGTAAATAGGTTTCGTTATCGGCCTGTCAGTGGAGATGATTCAAGATACACTGACGTTTCATTTAATATTTCCTTCCCCCCTCAAAAAAAATAATTCTATCCTTTAAGGAACTGCTTTTTCCTCCTTAAATTGATCTTATTCATTGTTATTACAGAACTATAGCTCAGGAAATTCTAGAAACTAAGTGTACATTTCAAATGTTCTTAGTTAAACATACTTGGCATATATTTCCATGGGAAATCAGAATGTTTTGTGCCCTTCCTTCTCCCTAAAATTTGGTAAAAAAAAATTTGCCAAAAGATGAAATACTGCCATTTGAGACAACATGGACGGATCTTGAGATTATTATGCTAAGCAAAATACATCAGACAGAAAAAGTCAAGAACCATATGGTTTCACTGACATGCGGGATATAAAACTGAAAACAACAAAGGAACAAGACAAACAAACAAATAAACAAAAACTCATAGACTCAAACAATAGATTAGTGGTTACCAGAGGGTAAGGGGGGAGGGGGGTTGTAAATAAGGGTAAATGGGATCAAATATATGGTGATGGAAGGAGAACTGACTCTGGGTGGTGAACACACAATGTGATATATAGATGATGTATTATAGAATTGTATAACTGAAACCTATGTAACTTTACTAACCATCGTCACCCCAATAAACTTTAAAGAAAAAGAAAGTCATAATGAATTAAAAACAAAAAAAAATTGCAAATACATTATTTAATAATTGTATCCTTCTCTGTGAAAAAATTTGATAGATTTCCCCAGGCATGATTACATTGTTAGTTTTAAGTAGAAGAAAACAGTAAAGAAAATAAACACTCAAATTTTATTTCTAGCTTTAATTGGCTACATAGAAAGGACATTTTTAGATTTCCTTCAACTAGAGCTACAGTTCTGCTATCAATCTCTTTTGTTTAGCATTTTGAGAAAATGTACATCACAAAACAGTTTCTGAGTAATACGTTCTTCAAAGAAGTATGTTTTTGGTACTTTATTAATGATGTGCTGCTTCACTTACTCTTAAATTTTTTTCCAGATCATTGACATATCATTGACAGTTCAAAATCACATACATTTCAAGTATGCCACTTAATGGCTTGACATACGTATATATAGTAAAATAATCCCCACTATAGAGCTAAATAACATATGCATCACTTCACATAGTTATTTTCTTCTTCCTCCACTTCTCCTCTCCTCCTTCTTCTTCTCCTTACACTTAAGATCTCCCTTCTTAGAAACTTTCAATTATATGGTACAATATTAGTAATCATAGTCACATTGTCGTACATGAGATATCCAGAACTTACATGTCTTGCATAACGGAAACTTTGTAGCATTGCTTACTTTTTCTTCTGTCGGTAATTTTCAATTGTTCCTGAGGCCAGCAAAGCAAGACCGCTGTAAGAATGAGAACTTTAATACTGAAAACAAACTTCATTGGCCTTATATGCTAAAGAGTTAACCTAAAATGGTCTTTATTAAAAGTCTAACTACATGAAAAATGGAGATTAATAATTTGCCACACTAATTAATTTTTATTTTTAGCTTTAGTTTACTTAAAATGCTCAATTCTGAAGATTTAATTAAATTTTGCTATTTTTTACTTGAATATCTGAAATTTTCCAAATGTATAATGATAGTGATCTTTTGACATATGTAGGAAGAGTACTTTTCCTGGGAGTTGTTTTAACAAGGTGCAAACCAATTTCTCAGAAGAGTCAAGAATCTGAATAGTAGTAAAAGACTCTGCCCTGGTGAAACCGTGCTAATTAGTAATTACTTTGCCAACCTAATGCCATTTTAACTCCAAAACACTGAAGCAGATTAAATCTAAAAACAAATGAATTGAATAAGAATGTACTCACCACTCATTTTAACTCTATTGGATTTGGAGAATTGATTTATGGCAATTCTGAGCAATTGCCCAATTTAACGGAAAGTATTATAGACAGTGTTCACTGTAATTTCAAAGTTACTGTCTTTCGCTAGAGGTTACTATATCATTGATAACTAAAATTTTTCTCAGAACTGTTCCATTGCAAATAAACAATTTGTGCTTCACTTTATTATTTATAATTCAATGATGTCAGGAACAATGAAAGAGATATTCATCTACGTGGCAGATTTCATAGAAACATGCATTTATGAGATACTGATTTTATAGCTGCACTGCATAATGGCAATATGTACTCAAGAATAACCTGTTTGGAAGACTATTGTATTATAATCTCAGTCCTCTGGGGAGTTATTTAATCAAAATAGCTCTGCTTAAGTGCACTACAAGAGAAGACATGAAAAAAATGTCAGAGGATCAAGGAGAGACAAAGGACTAGAAATTGTAATACTAAAAGTAATTTAGTGCCTTGAGGAATGGTAATTCTTTTTTCTTAAACTTGAGGTGGAAAAATCTCAGATAAGTCAGTAATATTAGAGCTACAACTGAGATCTAAGTGAATGGCAAAATAAATTCTCATACACATGAAAAACTAAACACCTAGATAAAATGTGTTAAATCAAAATGGAAATGTAAGTCACACTGTGCTCCTTAATATTCAGTGTTAGTGAAACGCTAATTGGTATCATATGATTATAAGCAATCATACTGGATTTTATTCCTCTGTCTTCCTAACTCTTCTTCGCACAGCATAACTTCTAGTAGGCTTTCCAGTAATTCTATGAGCTAAATTCTAGCAATGATCATAATTTGCAACATGGAGTTAAACAATTTAATATCCTTGCATAATAAATCAGGTATTAAGATATACACTCTCATCTTACTGTGGAAATCTATGATAATTACTCCATTAATGAGTAGTATGTGTTTAACCAACATGCCTAAGTATCTTAAACTTTGATTATTGAGGTTAAAACAATATAGGAGGCACAGAATGTTATAGAGAGTGTCTTCTTTTACTTCTATTTCTTTATTTTTGCATGTAAATTCCTTGTCACCTTTCTCTACAGTAAATGAATCCTGTCAAAATTTTCTACAAATTATCATTACAAGGTTTTCCTCCTATAATTTCCTCCTGTAATTCAATACCAATGATTTTTTCTACTCATCAATAGTCAATATCTTGGCATTATAAAATTATTGATCTTACTATACTAATATTTTTCAAAATATTTCAATTTATAGTCATGCCCATGCTTAACCATCTTTTCAAAATTACAATCCACCTCAAAATAATCAAAGATAATGCTTTGTTGACATTCTGTATCCTACTATTCACTGTTTTACTGAACAACGTATTACTACTAATACCTCAAGTACTTGTTAGTAGTAGGTGGGTTTGAAAATGTAAATTATGAATACAAATTTAACCCTCTACCTCTGGCAGGGCTTAGTTGCTTGGTCTTTGAGAAATCACTTGCTTCAATATATCCAATGGGCTCTCTCATCATTGCTCTGATTTCAAGAGCATTACCTACCTCACATGACAATCAATGAGTAGGCAGTGCTTCAGCCAAACATGATTCAAAACTTACCTTTTATGAGATGGTCCTCCCACCATGGATGATCACTTTTTATGACAAAATCCACTTAGCATTAATCCATTCCCTTTAGATATGCTTTCATATTTCATTGTTTTAAGGAAGACTTACCATTTAATTCAAAACGATTTTAAATGTCAGTAATAATTATATTGATAATAGATAACATTTTGAGCATTTACTAATTTCCGGACCCTGTGTTAAGTGCTCCATATGAGTTGTCTCATTTAATACAGAATCACTAGGAACTAAGGACAGCTGTATTCATTTTTGACAGATCACATAGAAATGAGATCTAAATCATGTCTTAGAACCCTCGAGCTGTCAGCCTCCACAAAGAAATCAGAGCTCAGTTCAAACATTACTCTCTCAGAGGGTCCTTCCCAAACCACCTTCTACAAATACTATCTCTGCTATTATCACACCCTGTCTTCTTTTGGCAATGGTAACACAACCTACCTTCTCTGAACAGTGAAATGTGACTGAATTTTCTGTTTATTATTCCTGAGTGGGAAAGTTTAAGAACTAGTGGTGATGTTTGTTTAGCCCTGTTTCCTTGCAACATTGGCAAGTGATATGTCTAATGGTGGAGGCTTCATCAGCTCCTGAAATGAGAAGACATGGATCAGAACCCCTAGCCAATGTGATAAAAAAAACAAGCAAACAAACAAACAAATAAACAAAAAACCTTTATTATTAGCCATTATGGTTGAGGATTTCTATTAAAAACCTGGGCCTAATTGTACACCATTAGTTCATGTATTTATTCATTCACCGAGCATTTTTGAATACCTGCTATGAATTAGGACTAAGCTCTAAGAACATTACAGTGAAAAAACAAATCCAATGCCTTTTTAAAGCTTATTTTCTGGAAGAAAGACAGATAATAAGAAAAAATATTAAACAAAACTATTTTTAGGGCCGGCCAAGTGGCTCAGTTGGTTAAGAGCTCGCTCAAGAGTTCAATGCCTGGCCCGAGCTGAGCTGCCCCCTGAGCTGCCAACAGGCATCAGGATGGCTCAGCTAAAAAATAAAAAATAAAAAAATAAAAAAATAAAACTATTTTTTTAAAACAGTTGTCTGTTAAGGGTGATAACGTGCTCTGGGGGAAAAAGAAAACATGAAATTGTAATAGGGAATGATGGAGGTTAAGCTATATTGTCAAGGAGTGAATTCCTGATCCAATGATATTTGACCAAAGAGCTGAAAGATAAGAGAAAGATAGAAGATGGCTTTAAAGAGGGTGAAATACATGCTGATAGAAGAGACTAGACTTTGGGTGATGAGCACACACAATAGAGTATGCAAGTGTCATATTATAATGTTGTACACCTGGAATTTATCTGTTATTAACAATATTA